>CAXDIG010000050.1:0-103797 GCA_963989225.1 Dromius quadrimaculatus
AAATCACATAAATCTATCCAATACAAAATAATACGCATGAATCCGTCCTCAAATGCACAAAATTCTGCGTTTCCAGCGAGTTATCAGCGTTCTTTCTGAGTTTCGTTGAGAAATTTTTGATTCTGTTAATCTGCTCAGAAGCAAGATTTTGCTTCAGAAATGCGTTATATGGCAGAATCTAGCACCAAATACATCATATTTCGTTTTTTTAGAGTGCTATTCGCAGTTTTACAAACATTGGAATAAGTCAAAATCACGCTTTTTCCGGGCAGATTCTCACTATCAAAAAGTTCATATTCCTATTCAGGATCTCATAATATGTATGAGTCCATCAACAAAAACAACATTCTCGTGTTTTTAGAGCGCTATCTGCAGTTATATGAAGTTTGAAATAAGTCAAAATTACCACATCCTCAGCGGTTTCAAAGTATCGCAAATCACATAAATCTATCCAATACAACATAATACGCATGAATCCGTCCTCAAATGCACAAAATTCTGCGTTCCCAGCGAGTTATCAGCGTTTTTTTCTGAGTTTCGTTGAGAAATTTTTGATTCTGTAAATCTGCTCAGAAGCAAAATATGGCTTCAGAAATGCGTTATATGGCAGAATATAGCACCAAATACATCATATTTTGTATTTTTAGAGTGCAATTCGCAGTTTTACAAACCTTGGAATAAGTCGAAATCACGCTTTTCCGGGCAGATTGTCACGATCAAAAAGTTCATATTTCTATTCAGGACCTCAAAATATGTATGAATCCATCAACAAAAACATCATTTCTCGTGTTTTCAGAGCGCTATCTGCAGTTATATGAAGTTTAAAATAAGTCAAAATTACCACATTCTCAGCGGTTTCAGAGTATCTCAAATCACATGAATCTATCCAATACAACATAATACGCATGAATCCATCCTCAAATGCACAAATTCTGCGTTTCCAGCGAGTTATCAGCGTTTTTTCTGAGTTCCATTGAGAAATTTTTGATTCTGTAAATCTGCTCAGAAGCAAGATTTCGCTTCAGAAATGCGTTATATGGCAGAATCTAGCACCAAATACATCATATTTCGTGTTTTTAGAGTGCTATTCGCAGGTTCTACAAACTTTGGAATAAGTCGGAATCACGCTTTTCCGGGCAGATTTTCACGATCAAAAAGTTTATATTCCTATTCAGGAACTCATAATATGTATGAATCCATCAATAAAAACATCATATCTCGTGTTTTCAGAGCGCTATCTGCAGTTATATGAAGTTGAAATAAGTCAAAATTACCACATTCTCAGCGGTTTCAAAGTATCGCAAAACCACATAAATCTATCCAATACAACATAAAACGCATGAATCTGTCGTCGAATGCACAAAATTTTGCGTTTCCAGCGAGTTATCAGCGTTTTTTCTGAGTCTCGTTAAGAAATTTTTGATTGTGTAATTCTGCTCAGAAGCAAGATTTTGCTTCAGAAATGCGTTATATGGCAGAATCTAGCACCAGATACATCATATTTCGTGTTTTTAGAGTGCTATTCGCAGTTTTACAAACTTTGGAATAAGTCGAAATCACGCTTTTCCTGGCAGATTTTCACGATCAAAAAGTTCATATTCCTATTCAGGAACTCATAATATGTATGAATTCATCAACAAAAACGTCATATCTCGTGTTTCAGAGCGCTATCTGCAGTTATATGAAGTTTGAAATAAGTCAAAATTACCACATTCTCAGCGGTTTCAAAGTATCGCAAACCACATAAATCTATCCAATACAACATAATACGCATGAATCTGTCCTCAAATGCACAAAATTTTGCGTTTCCAGCGAGTTATCAGCGTTTTTTCTGAGTCTTGTTGAGAAATTTTTGATTGTGTAATTCTGCTCAGAAGCAAGATTTGGCTTCAGAAATGCGTTATATGGCAGAATCTAGCACCAAATACATCATATTTCGTGTTTTTAGAGTGCTATTCGCAGTTTTACAAACCTTGGAATAAGTCGAAATCACGCTTTTCCGGGCAGATTGTCACGATCAAAAGTTCATATTTCTATTCAGGACCTCAAAATATGTATGAATCCATCAACAAAAACATCATTTCTCGTGTTTCAGAGCGCTATCTGCAGTTATATGAAGTTTAAAATAAGTCAAAATTACCACATTCTCAGCGGTTTTCAGAGTATCTCAAATCACATAAATCTATCCAATACAACATAATACGCATGAATCCATCCTCAAATGCACAAAATTCTGCGTTTCCAGCGAGTTATCAGCGTTTTTTCTGAGTTCCATTGAGAAATTTTTGATTCTGTAAATCTGCTCAGAAGCAAGATTTCGCTTCAGAAATGCGTTATATGGCAGAATCTAGCACCAAATACATCATATTTCGTGTTTTTAGAGTGCTATTCGCAGTTCTACAAACTTTGGAATAAGTCGGAATCACGCTTTTCCGGGCAGATTTTCACGATCAAAAAGTTTATATTCCTATTCAGGAACTCATAATATGTATGAATCCATCAATAAAAACATCATATCTCGTGTTTTCAGAGCGCTATCTGCAGTTATATGAAGTTTGAAATAAGTCAAAATTACCACATTCTCAGCGGTTTCAAAGTATCGCAAACCACATAAATCTATCCAATACAACATAAAACGCATGAATCTGTCGTCGAATGCACAAAATTTTGCGTTTCCAGCGAGTTATCAGCGTTTTTTCTGAGTCTTGTTAAGAAATTTTTGATTGTGTAATTCTGCTCAGAAGCAAGATTTTGCTTCAGAAATGCGTTATATGGCAGAATCTAGCACCAGATACATCATATTTCGTGTTTTTAGAGTGCTATTCGCAGTTTTACAAACTTTGGAATAAGTCGAAATCACGCTTTTCCTGGCAGATTTTCACGATCAAAAAGTTCATATTCCTATTCAGGAACTCATAATATGTATGAGTTCATCAACAAAAACGTCATATCTCGTGTTTTCAGAGCGCTATCTGCAGTTATATGAAGTTTGAAATAAGTCAAAATTACCACATTCTCAGCGGTTTCAAAGTATCGCAAACCACATAAATCTATCCAATACAACATAATACGCATGAATCTGTCCTCAAATGCACAAAATTTTGCGTTTCAGCGAGTTATCAGCGTTTTTTCTGAGTCTTGTTGAGAAATTTTTGATTGTGTAATTCTGCTCAGAAGCAAGATTTGGCTTCAGAAATGCGTTATATGGCAGAATCTAGCACCAAATACATCATATTTCGTGTTTTTAGAGTGCTATTCGCAGTTTTACAAACTTTGGAATATGTCGAAATCACGCTCTTCCGGGCAGATTTTTACGATCAAAAAGTTCATATTCCTATTCAGGAACTCATAATATGTATTAATTCATCAACAAAAACATCATATCTCGTGTTTTCAGAGCGCTATCTGCAGTTATATGAAGTTTGAAATAAGTCAAAATTACCACATTCTCAGCGGTTTCAAAGTATCGCAAACCACATAAATCTATCCAATACAACATAATACGCATGAATCTGTCCTCAAATGCACAAAATTTTGCGTTTCCAGCGAGTTATCAGCGTTTTTTCTGAGTCTCGTTGAGAAATTTTTGATTGTGTAATTCTGCTCAGAAGCAAGATTTGGCTTCAGAAATGCGTTATATGGCAGAATCTAGCACCAAAATACATCATATTTCGTGTTTTTAGAGTGCTATTCGCAGTCCTACAAACCTTGGAATAAGTCAAAATCACGCTTTTCCGGGCAGATTGTCACGATCAAAAAGTTCATATTTCTATTCAGGACCTCATAATATGTATGAATCCATCAACAAAAACATCATTTCTCGTGTTTTCAGAGCGCTATCTGCAGTTATATGAAGTTTAAATAAGTCAAAATTACCACATTCTCAGCGGTTTCAAAGTATCTCAAATCACATAAATCTATCCAATACAACATAATACGCATGAATCCATCCTTAAATGCACAAAATTCTGCGTTTCCAGCGAGTTATTAGCGTTTTTTGAGTTTCGTTGAGAAATTTTTGATTCTGTAAATCTGCTCAGAAGCAAGATTTCGCTTTAGAAATGCGTTATATGGCAGAATCTAGCACCAAATACATCATATTTCGTGTTTTTAGAGTGCTATTCGCAGTTCTACAAACTTAGGAATAAGTCGTAATCACGCTTTTCCGGGCAGATTTTCACGATCAAAAAGTTCATATTCCTATTCAGGAACTCATAATATGTATGAATCCATCAACAAAAACATCATATCTCGTGTTTTCAGAGCGCTATCTGCAGTTATATGAAGTTTGAAATAAGTCAAAATTACCACATTCTCAGCGGTTTCAAAGTATCGCAAATCACATAAATCTATCCAATACAACATAATACGCATGAATCTGTCCTCGAATGCACAAAATTTTGCGTTTCCAGCGAGTTATCAGCGTTTTTTCTGAGTCTCGTTAAGAAATTTTTGATTGTGTAATTCTGCTCAGAAGCAAGATTTTGCTTCAGAAATGCGTTATATGGCAGAATCTAGCACCAAATACATCATATTTCGTGTTTTTAGAGTGCTATTCGCAGTTCTACAAAACTTTGGAATGAGTCGGAATCACGCTTTTTCCGGGCAGATTTTCACGATCAAAAAGTTTATATTCCTATTCAGGAACTCATAATATGTATTAATTCATCAACAAAAACATCATATCTCGTGTTTTCAGAGCGCTATCTGCAGTTATATGAAGTTTGAAATAAGTCAAAATTACCACATTCTCAGCGGTTTCGAAGTATCGCAAATCACATGAATCTATCCAATACAACATAATACGCATGAATCTGTCCTCAAATGCACAAAATTTTGCGTTTCCAGCGAGTTATCAGCGTTTTTTCTGAGTCTCGTTGAGAAATTTTTGATTGTGTAATTCTGCTCAGAAGCAAGATTTGGCTTCAGAAATGCGTTATATGGCAGAATCTAGCACCAAATACATCATAATACGCATGAATCTGTCCTCAAATGCACAAAATTCTGCGTTTCCAGCGAGTTATCAGCGTTTTTTCTGAGTTTCGTTGTGAAATTTTTGATTCTGTAAATCTGCTCAGAAGCAAGATTTTGCTTCAGAAATGCGTTATATGGCAGAATCTTGCACCAAATACATCATATTTTGTGTTTTTAGAGTGCTATTTGCAGTTTCACAAACTTTGGAATAAGTCTAAATCACGCTTTTCCGGCAGATTTTAACGATCAAAAAGCTCATATTCCTATTCAGGATTTCATAATATGTATGAATCCATCAACAAAAACATCATATCTTGTGTTTCCAGAGCGCTATTTGCAGTTATATGAAGTTTGAAATAAGTCAAAATTACCACATTCTCAGCGGTTTCAAAGTATCGCAAACCACATAAATCTATCCAATACAACATAATACGCATGAATCTGTCCTCAAATGCACAAAATTTTGCGCTTCCAGCGAGTTATCAGCGTTTTTTCTGAGTTTCGTTGAGAAATTTTTGATTCTGTAAATCTGCTCAGAAGCAAAATATGGCTTCAGAAATGCGTTATATGGCAGAATCTAGCACCAAATACATCATATTTCGTGTTTTTAGAGTGCTATTCGCAGTTCTACAAACTTTGGAATAAGTCGGAATCACGCTTTTCCAGGCAGATTTTCACGATCAAAAAGTTTATATTCCTATTCAGGAACTCATAATATGTATGAATTCATCAACAAAAACATCATATCTCGTGTTTTCAGAGCGCTATCTGCAGTTATATGAAGTTTGAAATAAGTCAAAATTACCACATTCTCAGCGGTTTCAAAGTATCGCAAACCACATAAATCTATCCAATACAACATAAAACGCATGAATCTGTCCTCGAATTCACAAAATTTTGCGTTTCCAGCGAGTTATCAGCGTTTTTTCTGAGTCTTGTTAAGAAATTTTTGATTGTGTAATTCTGCTCAGAAGCAAGATTTTGCTTCAGAAATGCGTTATATGGCAGAATCTAGCACCAGATACATCATATTTCGTGTTTTTTAGAGTGCTATTCGCAGTTTTACAAACTTTGGAATAAGTCGTAATCACGCTTTTCCGGGCAGATTTTCACGATCAAAAAGTTCATATTCCTATTCAGGAACTCATAATATGTATGAATTCATCAACAAAAACGTCATATCTCGTGTTTCAGAGCGCTATCTGCAGTTATATGAAGTTTGAAATAAGTCAAAATTACCACATTCTCAGCGGTTTCAAAGTATCGCAAACCACATAAATCTATCCAATACAACATAATACGCATGAATCTGTCCTCAAATGCACAAAATTTTGCGTTTCCAGCGAGTTATCAGCGTTTTTTCTGAGTCTTGTTGAGAAATTTTTGATTGTGTAATTCTGCTCAGAAGCAAGATTTGGCTCAGAAATGCGTTATATGGCATAATCTATCACCAAATACATCATATTTCGTGTTTTTAGAGTGCTATTCGCAGTTTTTACAAACCTTGGAATAAGTCGAAATCACGCTTTTCCGGGCAGATTGTCACGATCAAAAAGTTCATATTTCTATTCAGGACCTCATAATATGTATGAATCCATCAACAAAAACATCATTTCTCGTGTTTTCAGAGCGCTATCTGCAGTTATTTGACGTTTAAAATAAGTCAAAATTACCATATTCTCAGCGGTTTCAAAGTATCTCAAATCACATAAATCTATCCAATACAACATAATACGCATGAATCCATCCTCAAATGCACAAAATTTTGCGTTTCCAGCGAGTTATCAGCGTTTTTTCTAAGTTTCGTTGAGAAATTTTTGATTCTGTAAATCTGCTCAGAAGCAAGATTTCGCTTCAGAAATGCGTTATATGGCAGAATCTAGCACCAAATACATCATATTTCGTGTTTCTAGAGTGCTATTCGCAGTTCTACAAACTTTGGAATGAGTCGGAATCACGCTTTTCCGGGCAGATTTTCACGATCAAAAAGTTTATATTCCTATTCAGGAACTCATAATATGTATGAATCCATCAACAAAAACATCATATCTCGTGTTTTCAGAGCGCTATCTGCAGTTATATGAAGTTTGAAATAAGTCAAAATTACCACATTCTCAGCGGTTTAAAGTATCGCAAATCACATAAATCTATCCAATACAACATAATACGCATGAATCTGTCCTCGAATGCACAAAATTTTGCGTTTCCAGCGAGTTATCAGCGTTTTTTCTGAGTCTCGTTAGGAAATTTTTGATTGTGTAATTCTGCTCAGAAGTATGATTTTGCTTTAGAAATGCGTTATATGGCAGAATCTAGCACCAAATACATCATATTTCGTGTTTTTAGAGTGCTATTCGCAGTTTTACAAACTTTGGAATATGTCGAAATCACGCTTTTCCGGGCAGATTTTTACGATCAAAAAGTTCATATTCCTATTCAGGAACTCATAATATGTATTAATTCATCAACAAAAACATCATATCTCGTGTTTTCAGAGCGCTATCTGCAGTTATATGAAGTTTGAAATAAGTCAAAATTACCACATTCTCAGCGGTTTCAAAGTATCGCAAACCACATAAATCTATCCAATACAACATAATACGCATGAATCTGTCCTCAAATGCACAAAATTTTGCGTTTCCAGCGAGTTATCAGCGTTTTTTCTGAGTCTCGTTGAGAAATTTTTGATTGTGTAATTCTGCTCAGAAGCAAGATTTGGCTTCAGAAATGCGTTATATGGCAGAATCTAGCACCAGATACATCATATTTCGTGTTTTTAGAGTGCTATTCGCAGTCCTACAAACCTTGGAATAAGTCAAAATCACGCTTTTTCCGGGCAGATTGTCACGATCAAAGAGTTCATATATCTATTCAGGACCTCATAATGTGTATGAATCCATCAACAAAAACATCATTTCTCGTGTTTTCAGAGCGCTATCTGCAGTTATATGAAGTTTAAAATAAGTCAAAATTACCACATTCTCAGCGGTTTCAAAGTATCTCAAATCACATAAATCTATCCAATACAACATAATACGCATGAATCCATCCTTAAATGCACAAAATTCTGCGTTTCCAGCGAGTTATCAGCGTTTTTTCTGAGTTTCGTTGAGAAATTTTTGATTCTGTAAATCTGCTCAGAAGCAAGATTTCGCTTTAGAAATGCGTTATATGGCAGAATCTAGCACCAAATACATCATATTTCGTGTTTTTAGAGTGCTATTCGCAGTTCTACAAACTTTGGAATAAGTCGAAATCACGCTTTTCCGGGCAGATTTTTACGATCAAAAAGTTCATATTCCTATTCAGGAACTCATAATATGTATGAATCCATCAACAAAAACATCATATCTCGTGTTTTCAGAGCGCTATCTGCAGTTATATGAAGTTTGAACTAAGTCAAAATTACCACATTCTCAGCGGTTTCAAAGTATCGCAAATCACATAAATCTATCCAATACAACATAATACGCATGTATCTGTCCTCGAATGCACAAAATTTTGCGTTTCCAGCGAGTTATCAGCGTTTTTTCTGAGTCTCGTTAAGAAATTTTTGATTGTGTAATTCTGCTCAGAAGCAAGATTTTGCTTCAGAAATGCGTTATATGGCAGAATCTAGCACCAAATACATCATATTTCGTGTTTTAAGAGTGCTATTCGCAGTTCTACAAACTTTGGAATGAGTCGGAATCACGCTTTTCCGGGCAGATTTTCACGATCAAAAAGTTTATATTCCTATTCAGGAACTCATAATATGTATTAATTCATCAACAAAAACATCATATCTCGTGTTTTCAGAGCGCTATCTGCAGTTATATGAAGTTTGAAATGAGTCAAAATTACCACATTCTCAGCGGTCTCGAAGTATCGCAAATCACATGAATCTATCCAATACAACATAATACGCATGAATCTGTCCTCAAATGCACAAAATTTTGCGTTTCCAGCGAGTTATCAGCGTTTTTTCTGAGTCTCGTTGAGAAATTTTTGATTGTGTAATTCTGCTCAGAAGCAAGATTTGGCTTCAGAAATGCGTTATATGGCAGAATCTAGCACCAAAATACATCATATTTCGTGTTTTTAGAGTGCTATTCGCAGTTCTACAAACCTTGGAATAAGTCGAAATCACGCTTTTCCGGGCAGATTGTCACGATCAAAAAGTTCATATTTCTATTCAGGACCTCATAATATGTATGAATCCATCAACAAAAACATCATTTCTCGTGTTTTCAGAGCGCTATCTGCAGTTATATGAAGTTTAAAATAAGTCATAATTACCACATTCTCAGCGGTTTCAAAGTATCTCAAATCACATGAATCTATCCAATACAACATAATACGCATGAATCCATCCTTAAATGCACAAAATTCTGCGTTTCCAGCGAGTTATCAGCGTTTTTTCTGAGTTTCGTTGAGAAATTTTTGATTCTGTAAATCTGCTCAGAAGCAAGATTTCGCTTTAGAAATGCGTTATATGGCAGAATCTAGCACCAAATACATCATATTTCGTGTTTTTAGAGTGCTATTCGCAGTTCTACAAACTTTGGAATAAGTCGAAATCACGCTTTTCCGGGCAGATTTTCACGATCAAAAAGTTCATATTCCTATTCAGGAACTCATAATATGTATGAATCCATCAACAAAAACATCATATCTCGTGTTTTCAGAGCGCTATCTGCAGTTATATGAAGTTTGAAATAAGTCAAAATTACCACATTCTCAGCGGTTTCAAAGTATCGCAAACCACATAAATCTATCCAATACAACATAATACGCATGAATCCGTCCTCAAATGCACAAATTTCTGCGTTTCCAGCGAGTTATCAGCGTTTTCTCTGAGTCTCGTTGAGAAATTTTTGATTGTGTAATTCTGCTCAGAAGGAAGATTTTGCTTCAGAAACGCGTTATATGGCGGAATATAGCACCAAATACATCATATTTCGCGTTTTTAGAGTGCTATTCGCAGTTTTACAAACTTTGGAATAAGTCGAAATCACGCTTTTTCGGGCAAATTTCCACGATGAAAAAGTTCATATTCCTATTCAGGAACTCATAATATGTATGAATCTATCAACAGAAACATCATATCTCGTGTTTTCAGAGCGCTATCTGCAGTTATATGAAGTTTGAAATAAGTCAAAATTACCACATTCTCAGCGTTTTCAAAGTATCGCAAATCACATAAATCTATCCAATACAACATAATACGCATGAATCCGTGCTCAAATGCACAAAATTCTGCGTTTCCAGCGAGTTATCAGCGTTTTTTCTGAGTTTCGTTGAGAAATTTTTGATTCTGTAAATCTGCCCAGAAGCAAGATTTTGCTTCAGAAATGAGTTATATGGCAGAGTCTAGCACCAAATACATCATATTCCGTGTTTTGAGAGTGCTATTCGCAGTTTTACAAACTTTGAAATAAGTCGAAATCACGCTTTTTCCGGGCTGATTTTCACGATCAAAAAGATTATATCCCTATTCGGGAACTCATAATATGTATGAATCCATCAACAAAAACATCATATCTCGTGTTTTCAGAGCGCTATCTGCAGTTATATGAAGTTTGAAATAAGTCAAAATTACCACATTCTCAGCGGTTTCAAAGTATCGCAAATCACATAAATCTATCCAATGCAACATAATACGCATGAATCTGTCCTCAAATGCACAAAATTCTGCGTTTCCAGCAAGTTATCAGCGTTTTTTCTGAGTTTCGTTGAGAAATTTTTGATTCTGTAAATCTGCTCAGAAGCAAGATTTTGCTTTAGAAATGCGTTATATGGCAGAATCTAGCACCAAATACATCATATTTCGTGTTTTTAGAGTGCTATTCGCAGTTTTACAAACTTTGGAATAAGTCAAAATCACGCTTTTCCGGGCAGATTTCCACAATCAAAAATTTTCATATTCCTATACACTACCTCATAATATGTATGAATCCATCAACAAAAACATCATTTCTCGTATTTCAGAGCGCTATCTGCAGTTATATGAAGTTTGAAATAAGTCAAAATTACCACATTCTCAGCGGTTTCAAAGTATCGCAAATCACATAAATCTATCCAATACAACATAATACGCATGAATCCGTCCTCAAATGCACAAAATTCTGCGTTTCCAGCGAGTTATCAGCGTTTTTCTGAGTTTCGTTGAGAAATTTTTGATTCTGTAAATCTGCTCAGAAGCAAGATTTTCCTTTAGAAATGCGTTATATGGCAGAATCTAGCACCAAATACATCATATTTCGCGATCTTAGAGTGCTATTCGCAGTGTTACAAACTTTGGAATAAGTCGAAATAACGCTTTTCCGGGCAAATTTTCACGATGAAAAAGTTCATATTCCTATTCAGGAACTCATAATATGTATGAACCCATCAACAGTAACATCATATCTCGTGTTTTCAGAGCGCTATCTGCAGTTATATGAAGTTTGAAATAAGTCAAAATTACCACATTCTCAGCGGTTTCAAAGTATAGCAAATCACATGAATCTATCCAATACAACATAATACGCATGAATCCGTTCTCAAATGCACAAAAATCTGCGTTTCCAGCGAGTTATCAGCGTTTTTTCTGAGTTTCGTTGAGAAATTTTTTGATTCTGCTAATCTGCTCAGAAGCAAGATTTTGCTTTAGAAATGCGTTATATGGCAGAATCTAGCACCAGATACATCATATTCCGTGTTTTTAGAGTGCTATTCGCAGTTTTACAAACTTTGGAATAAGTCGAAATCACGATTTTCCGGGCAGATTTTCACGATCAAAAAGTTCATATTCCCATTCAGGAACTCATAATATGTATGAATCCATCAACAAAAACATCATATCTCGTGTTTTCAGAGCGCTATCTGCAGTTATATGAAGTTTGAAATAAGTCAAAATTACCACATTCTCAGCGGTTTCAAAGTATCGCAAATCACATAAATCTATCCAATACAACATAATATGCATGAATCCGTCCTCAAATGCACAAAATTCTGCGCTTCCAGCGAGTTATCAGCGTTTTTTCTGAGTTTCGATGAGAAATTTTTGATTCTGTAAATCTGCTCAGAAGCAAGATTTTGCTTCAGAAATGCGTTAAATTGCAGAATCTAGCACCAAATACATCATATTTCGTGTTTTTGGAGTGCTATTCGCAGTTTTACAAACTTTGGAATATATTCAAATCACGCTTTTCCGGGCAGATTTTCACGATCAGAAAGTTCATATTCCTATTCAGGAACTCATAATATGTATGAATCCATCAACAGAAACATCATATCTAGTGTTTCAAAGCGCTATCTGCAGTAATATGAAGTTTGAAATAAGTCAAAATTAACACATTCTCAGCGGTTTCAAAGTATCGCAAATCACATAAATCTATCCAATACAACATAATATGCATGAATCTGTCCTCAAATGCACAAAATTTTGCGTTTCCAGCGAGTTATCAACGTTTTTTCTGAGTCTCGTTGAGAAATTTTTGATTGTGTAAATCTGCTCAGAAGCAAGATTTTGCTTCAGAAATGCGTTATATGCAGAATCCAGCACCAAATACATCATATGTCGTGTTTTTAGAGTGCTATTCGCAGTTTTACAAACTTTGGAATAAGTCGAAATCACGCTTTTCCGGGCAAATTTTCACGTTCAAAAAGTTCATATTCTCATTCAGGAACTCATAATATGAATGAATCCATCAACAAAAACATCATATCTCGTGTTTTCAGAGCGCTATCTGCAGTTATATGAAGTTTGAAATAAGTCAGAATTACCACATTCTCAGCGGTTTCAAGTATCGCAAATCACATAAATCTATCCAATACAACATAATACGCATGAATCCGTCCTCAAATGCACAAAGTTCTGCGTTTCCAGCGAGTTATCAGCGTTTTTTCTGAGTCTCGTTGAGAAATTTTTGATTGTGTAATTCTGCTCAGAAGCAAGATTTTGCTTCAGAAATGCGTTATATGGCAGAATCTAGCACCAAATACATCATATTTCGTGTTTTTAGAGTGCTATTCGCAGTTTTACAAACTTTGGAATAAGTCGAAATCACGCTTTTCCGGGCAGATTTCCACAATCAAAAAGTTCATATTCCTATTCAGGAACTCATAATATGTATGAATCCATCAACAAAAACATCATATCTAGTGTTTTCAGAGCGCTATCTGCAGTAATATGAAGTTTGAAATAAGTCAAAATTACCACATTCTCAACGGTTTCAAAGTATTGCAAATCACATAAATCTATCCAATAAAACATAATACGCATGAATCTGTCCTCAAGTGCACAAAATTCTGCGTTTCCAGCAAGTTATAAGCGTTTTTCTGAGTTTTGTTGAGAAATTTTTGATTCTGTAAATCTGCTCAGAAGCAAGATTTTGCTTCAGAAATGCGTTATATGGCAGAATCTAGCACCAAATACATCATATTTCGTGTTTTTAGAGTGCTATACGCAGTTTTACAAACTTTGGAATAAGTCGAAATCACGCTTTTCCGGGCAGATTTCCACAATCAAAAAGTTCATATTCCTATACAGGACCTCATAATATGTATGAATCCATCAACAAAAACATCATTTCTCGTGTTTTTAGAGCGCTATCTGCAGTTATTTGAAGTTTAAAATAAGTCTGAATCACCACATTCTCAGCGGTTTCAAAGTATCGCAAATCACATAAATCTATCCAATACAACATAATACGCATGAATCCGTCCTCAAATGCACAAAATTCTGCGTTTCCAGCAAGTTATCAGCGTTTTTTCTGAGTTTCGTTGAGAAATTTTTGATTCTGTAAATCTGCTCAGAAGCAAGATTTTGCTTCAGAAATGCGTTACATAGCAGAATCTAGCACCAAATACATCATATTTCGTGTTTTTAGAGTGCTATTCGCAGTTATATGAAGTTCGAAATAAGTCAAAATTATCACATTCTCAGCGGTTTCAAAGTATCGTAAATCACATAAATCTATCCAATACAACGTAATACGCATGAATCCGTCCTCAAATGCACAAAATTCTGCGTTTCCAGCGAGTTATCAGCGTTTTTCCTGAGTTTCGTTGAGAATTTTTTGATTCTGTAAATCTGCTCAGAAGCAAGATTTTGCTTCAGAAATGCGTTATATTGCAGAATCTAGCACCAAATACATCATATTTCGTGTTTTTAGAGTGCTATTCGCAGTTTTACAAACATTGGAATAAGTCGGAATCACGCTTTTCCGGGCAGATTTTCACAATCAAAAAGTTCATATTCCGATTCAGGACCTCATAATATGTATGAATCCATCAACAAAAACATCATTTCTCGTGTTTTCAGAGCGCTATCTGCAGTTATATGAAGTTTGAAATAAGTCAAAATTACCACATTCTCAGCGGTTTCAAAGTATCGCAAATCACATAAATCTATCAAATACAACATAATACGCATGAATTCGTCCTCAAATGCACAAAATTCTGCGTTTCCAGCGAGTTATTAGCGTTTTTCCTGAGTTTCGTTGAGAAATTTTTGATTCTGTTAATCTGCTCAGAAGCAAGATTTTGCTCAGAAATGCGATATATGGCAGAAACTAGCACCAAATACATCATATTTCGTGTTTTTAGAGTGCTATTCGCAGTTTCACAAACTTTGGAATAAGTCGCTATCACGCTTTTCCGGGCAGATTTTCACAATCAAAAAATCATTTTCCCATTCAGGACCTCATAATATGTATGAATCCATCAACAAAAACATCATTTCTCGTGTTTTCAGAGCGCTATCTGCAGTTATATGAAGTTTGAAATAAGTCAAAAATTACCACATTCTCAGCGGTTTCAAAGTATCGCAAATCACATAAATCTATCCAATACAACATAATACGCATGCATCCGTCCTCAAATGCACAAAATCCTGCGTTTCCAGCGAGTTATCATCTGGAATAAGTCGAAATCACGCTTTTCCGGGCAGATTTTCACGATCAAAAAGTTCATATTCCTATTCAGGAACTCATCATATGTATGAATCCATCAACAAAAACAACATATCTCGTGTTTTCAGAGCACTATCTGCAGTTATATGAAGTTTGAAATAAGTCAAAATTACCACATTCTCAGCGGTTTCAAAGTATCGCAAATCACATAAATCTATCCAATACAACATGAAACGCATGAATCTGTCCTCAAATGCACAGAAATTTGCGTTTCCAGCGAGTTATCAGCGTTTTTTCTAAGTCTCGTTGAGGAATTTTTGGTTGTGTAAACCTGCTCAGAAGCAAAATTTTGCTTCAGAAATGCGTTATACGGCAGAATCCAGCACCAAATACATCATATTTCGTGTTCTTAGAGTGCTAATCGCAGTTTTACAAACTTTGGAATAAGTCGAAATCACGCTTTTCCGGGCAGATTTTTACGATCAAAATGTCCATATTCCTATTCAGGAACTCATAATATGTATGAATCCATCAACAAAAACATCAAATCTTGTGTTTTCAGAGCGCTATCTGCAGTTATATGAAGTTTGAAATAAGTCAAAATTACCACATTCTCAACGGTTTCGAAGTATCGCAAATCACATAAATCTATCCAATACAACATAATACGCATGAATCTGTCCTCAAATGCACGAAATTTTGCGTTTCCAGCGAATTATCAGCGTTTTTTTTGAGTCTCGTTGAGAAATTTTTGATTGTGTAATCCTGCTCAGAAGCAAGATTTTGCTTCAGAAATGCGTTATATGGCAGAATCTAGCACCAAATACATCATATTTTGTGTTTTTAGAGTGCTATTCGCAGTTTTACAAACTTTGGAATAAGTCGAAAAAACGCTTTTCCGGCAGATTTTCACGATCAAAAAGTTCATATTCCTATTCAGGAACTCATAATATGTATGAATCCATCAACAAAAACATCATATCTTGTGTTTTCAGAGCGCTATCTGCAGTTATATGAAGATTGAAATGTCAAAATTACCACATTCTCAGCGGTTTCAAAGTATCGCAAATCACATAAATCTATCCAATACAACATAATACGCATGAATCCGTCCTCAAATGCTCAAAATATGGCAGAATATAGCACCAAATACATCATATTTCGTGTTTTTAGAGTGCTATTCGCAGTTTTACAAACTTTGGAATAGGTCGAAATCACGCTTTCCCGGGCAGATTTTCACAATCAAAAAGTTCATATTCCTATTCAGGACCTCATAATATGTATGAATCCATCAACAAAAACATCATTTCTCGTGTTTTCAGAGCGCTATCTGCAGTTATATGAAGTTTGAAATAAGTCAAAATTACCACATTCTCAACGGTTTCAAAGTATCGCAAATCACATAAATCTGTCCAATACAACATAATACGCATGAATCCGTCCTCAAATGCACAAAATTCTGCGTTTCCAGCGAGTAATCAGCGTTTTTTCTGAGTTTCGTTGAGAAATTTTCCATTATGTAAATCTGCTCAGCAGCAAGATTTTTGCTTCAGAAATGCGTTATATGGCAGAATCTAGCACCAAATACATCATATTTCGTGTTTTTAGAGTGCTATTCGCAGTTTTACAAACTTTGGAATAAGTCGAAATCACGCTTTCCGGGCAGATTTTCACAATCAAAAAGTTCAAATTCCTATTCAGGAACTCATAATATGTATGAATCTATCAACAAAAACATCATATCTCGTGTTTTCAGAGCGCTATCTGCAGTTATATGAAGTTTGAAATAAGTCAAAATTACCACATTCTCAGCGGTTTCAAAGTATCGCAAATCACATAAATCTATCCAATACAACATAATACGCATGAATCCGTCCTCAAATGCACAAAATTATGCGTTTCCAGCGAGTTATCAGCGTTTTTTCTGAGCCTCGTTGAGAAATTTTTTGATTGTGTAATCCTGCTCAGAAGCAAGATTTTGCTTCAGAAATGCGTTATATGGCAGAATCCAGCACCAAATACATCATATTTCGTGTTTTTAGAGTGCTATTCGCAGTTTTACAAACTTTGGGATAAGTCGAAATCACGCTTTTCCGGCAGATTTTCACGATCAAAAAGTTCATATTCCTATTCAGGAACTCATAATATGTATGAATCCATCAACAAAAACATCATATCTCGTGTTTTCAGAGTGCTATCTGCAGTTATAGGAAGTTTGGAATAAGTCAAAATTACCACATTCTCAGCGGTTTCAAAGTATCGCAAATCACATAAATCTATTCAATACAACATGATACGCATGAATCCGTCCTCAAATGCACAAAATTTTGCGTTTGCAGCAAGTTATCAGCGTTTTTTTCTGAGTTTCGTTGAGAAATTTTTGATTGTGTAAATCTGCTCAGAAGAAGGATTTTGCTTCTGAAATGCGTTATATGGCAGAATCTAGCACCAAATACATCATATTTCGTGCATTTAGAGCGTTATTTGCAGTTTTACAAACTTTGGAATGAGTCGAAATCACGCTTTTTCGGGCAGATTTCCACAATCAAAAAGTTCATATTGCTATACAGGACCTCATATTATGTATGAATCCATCAACAAAAACATCATTTTTCGTGTTTTCAGAGCGCTATCTGCAGTTATATGAAGTTTGAAATAAGTTAAAATTACCACATTCTCAGCGGTTTCAAAGTATCGCAAATCACATAAATCTATCCAATACAACATAATACGCATGAATCCGTCCTCAAATGCACAAAATTCTGCGTTTCCAGCGAGTTATCAGCGTTTTTTTTGAGTCTCGTTGAGAAGTTTTTGATTGTGTAATTCTGCTCAGAAGCAAGATTTTTCTTCAGAAATGCGTTATATGGCAGAATCTAGCACCAAATACATCATATTTCGTGTTTTTAGAGTGCTATTCGCAGTTCCACAAACTCATGAATAAGTCGAAATCACGCTTTTCCGGGCTGATTTTCACGATCAAGAAGTTCATATTCCTATTCAGGAACTCATAATATGTATGAATCCATCAACAAAAACATCATATCTCGTGTTTTCAGAGCGCTATCTGCAGTTATATGAAGTTTGAAATAAGTCAAAATTACCACATTCTTAGCGGATTCAAAGTATCGCAAATCACATAAATCTATTCAATACAACATAATACGCATGAATCCGTCCTTAAATGCACAAAATCCTACGTTTCCAGCGAGTTATCAGCGTTTTTCTGAGTTTCGTTGAGAAATTTTTGATTGTGTAAATCTGCTCAGAAGCAAGATTTTGCTTCAGAAATGCGTTATATGGCAGAATCTAGCACCAAATACATCATATTTTGTGTTTTTAGAGTGCTATTCGCAGTTTTAACAAACTTTGGAATAAGTCGAACTCACGCTTTTCCGGGCAGATTTTCACGATCAAAAAGTTCATATTCCTATTCAGGAACTCATAATATGTATGAATCCATCAACAAAAACATCATATCTCGTGTTTTCAGAGCGCTATCTGCAGTTATATGAAGTTTGAGATAAGTCAAAATTACCACATTTTAAGCGGTTTCAAAGTATCGCAAATCACATAAATCTATCCAATACAACATAATACGCATGAATCCGTCCTCAAATGCACAAAACTCTGCGTTTTTAGCAAGTCATAAGCGTTTTCTCTGAGTTTCGTTAAGAAATTTTTGATTCTGTAAATCTGCTCAGAAGCAAGATTTTGCTTCAGAAATGCGTTATATGGCAGAATCTAGCACCAAATACATCATATTTCGTGTTTTTAGAGTGCTATTCGCAGTTTTACAAACTTTGGAATGAATCAAAATCACGCTTTTCCGGGCAGATTTTCACAATCAAAAAGCTCATATTCCTATTCAGGACCTCATAATATGTATGAATCCATCAACAGAAACATCATATCTCGTGTTTCCAGAGCGCTACCTGCAGTTATATGAAGTTGAAATAAGTCAAAATTACCACATTCTCAGCGGTTTCAAAGTATCGCAAATCACATAAATCTATCCAATACAACATAATACGCATGAATCCGTCCTCAAATGCACAAAATTCTGCGTTTCCCAGCGAGTTATCAGCGTTTTTTCTGAGTTTCGTTGAGAAATTTTGATTCTGTATATCTGCTCAGAAGCAAGATTTTGCTTCAGAAATGCGTTATATGGCAGAATCTAGCACCAAATACATCATATTTCTTGTTTTTAGAGTGCAATTCGCAGTTTTACAAACTTTGGAATAAGTCGAAATCACGCATATCCGGGCAGATTTTCACAATCAAAAAGTTCATATTCCTATTCAGGACCTCATAATATGTATAAATCCATCAACAAAAACATCATATCTCGTGTTTTCAGAGCGCTATCTGCAGTTATATGAAGTTTGAAATAAGTCAAAATTACCACATTCTCAGCGGTTTCAAAGTATCGCAAATCACATAAATCTATCCAATACAAAATAATACGCATGAATCCGTCCTCAAATGCACAAAATTCTGCGTTTCCAGCGAGTTATCAGCGTTTTTTCTGAGTTTCGTTGAGAAATTTTTGATTCTGTAAATCTGCTCAGAAGCAAGATTTTGCTCCAGAAATGCGTTATATGGCAGAATCTAGCACCATATACATCATAACTCGTGTTTTTAGTGTGCTATTCGCAGTTTTACAAACTTTGGAATAAGTCGAAATCACGCTTTTCCGGGCGGATTTTCACGGTCAAAAAGTTCATATTCCTATTCAGAAACTCATAATATGTATGAATCTATCAACAAAAACATCATATCTCGTGTTTTCAGAGCGCTTTCTGCAGTTATATGAAGTTTGAAATAAGTCAAATTTCCACATTCTCAGCGGTTTCAAAGTATCGCAAATCACATAAATCTATCCAATACAACATAATACGCATGAATCCGTCCTCAAATGCACATAATTCTGCGTTTCCAGCTAGTTATCAGCGTTTTATCTGAGTTTCGTTGAGAAATTTTTGATTATGTAAATCTGCTCAGCAGCATGATTTTGCTTCAGAAATGCGTTATATGGCAGAATCTAGCACCAAATACATCATATTTCTTGTTCTTAGAGTGCTATTCGCTGTTTTACAAACTTTGGAATAAGTCGAAATCACGCTTTTCCGGGCAGATTTTCACGATCAAAAAGTTCATATTCCTATTCAGAACCTCATAATATGTATGAATCCATCAACAAAAACATCATATCTCGTGTTTTCAGAGCGCTATCTGCAGTTATATGAAGTTTGAAATAAGTCAAAATTACCACATTCTCAGCGGTTTCAAAGTATCGCAAATCACATAAATCTATCCAATACAAAATAATACGCATGAATCCGTCCTCAAATGCACAAAATTCTGCGTTTCCAGCGAGTTATCAGCTTTTTTTTTGAGTTTAGTTGAGAAATTTCTGATTCTGTAAATCTGCACAGAAGCAAGATTTTGCTCCAGAAATGCGTTATATGGCAGAATCTAGCACCAAATACATCATATTTCGTGTTTTAAGAGTGCTATTCGCAGTTTTACAAACCTTGGAATATTTCGAAATCACGCTTTTCCGAGCAGATTTTCACGATCAAAAAGTTCATATTCCTATTCAGAAACTCGCAATATGTATGAATCCATCAACAAAAACATCATATCTCGTGTTTTTACAGCGCTATCTGCAGTTATATGAAGTTGGGAATAAGTCAAAATTACCACATTCCCAGCGGTTTCAAAGTATCGCAAATCACATAAATCTATCCAATACAACATAATACGCATGAATCCGTCCTCAAATGCACAAAACTCTGCGTTTCCAGCGAGTTATCAGCGTTTTCTCTGAGTTTCGTTAAGAAATTTTTGATTCTGTAAATCGGCTCAGAAGCAAGATTTTGCTTCAGAAATGCGTTATATGGCAGAATCTAGCACCAAATACATCATATTTCGTGTTTTTAGAGTGCTATTCGCAGTTTTACAAACTTTGGAATAAGTCGAAATCACGCTTTTCCGGGCAGATTTCCACAATCAAAAAGTTCATATTGCTATACAGGACCTCATATTATGTATGAATCCATCAACAAAAACATCATTTTTTGTGTTTTCAGAGCGCTATCTGCAGTTATATGAAGTTTGAAATAAGTCAAAATTACCACATTCTCAGCGATTTCAAAGTATCGCAAATCACATAAATCTATCCAATACAACATAATACGCAAGAATCCGTCCTCAAATGCACAAAATTCTGCGTTTCCAGCGAGTTATCAGCGTTTTTTTTTAGTTTCGTTGAGAAATTTCTGATTCTGTAAATCTGCTCAGAAACAAGATTTTGCTCCAGAAATGCGTTATATGGCAGAATCTAGCACCAAATACATCATATTCCGTGTTTTTAGAGTGCTATTCGCAGTTTTACAAACTTTGGAATAAGTCGAAATCACGCTTTTCCGGGCAGATTTTTCACGATCAAAAAGTTCATATTCCAATTCAGAAACTCACAATATGTATGAATCCATCAACAAAAACATCATATCTCGTGTTTTCACAGCGCTATCTGCAGTTATATGAAGTTAGGAATAAGTCAAAATTACCACATTCTCAGCGGTTTCAAAGTATCGCAAATCACATAAATCTATCCAATACAACATAATACGCATGAATCCGTCCTCGAATGCACAAAATTCTGCGTTTCCAGCGAGTTATCAGCGTTTTTTCTGAGTCTCGTCGAGAAATTTTTGATTGTGTAAATCTGCTCAGAAGCAAGATTTTGCTTTGGAAATGCGTTATGTGGCAGAATCTAGCACCAAATACATCATATTTCGTGTTTCTAGAGTGCTATCCGCAGTTTTACAAGCTTTGGAATAAGTCGAAATCACGCTTTTCCGGGCAGATTTTCACGATCAAAAAGTTCATATTCCTATTCAGGAACTCATAATATGTATGACTCCATCAACAAAACATCAGATATCGTGTTTTCAGAGCGCTATCTGCAGTTATATGAAGTTTAAAATAAGTCAAAATTACCACATTCTCAGCGGTTTCAAAGTATCGCAAATCACATAAATCTATCCAATACAACATAATACGCATGAATCCGTCCTCAAATGCACAAAATTCTGCGTTTCCAGCGAGATATCAGCGTTTTTTCTGAGTTTCGTTGAGAAATTTTTTATTCTGTAAATCTGCTCAGAAGCAAGATTTTGCTTCAGAAATGCGTTATATGGCAGAATCTAGCACCAAATACATCATATTTCGTGTTTTTAGAGTGCTATTCGCGGTTTTACAAACTTTGGAATAAGTCGCAATCACGCTTTTCCGGGCAGATTTTCACGATCAAAAAGTTTATATTCCTATTTTGGAACTCATAATATGTATGAATTCATCAACAAAAACATCATATCTCGTGTTTTCAGAGCGCTATCTGCAGTTATATGAAGTTTGAAATAAGTCAAAATTACCACATTCTCAGCGGTTTCAAAGTATCGCAAATCACATAAATCTATCCAATACAACATAATACGCATGAATCCGTCCTCAAATGCACAAAATTCTGCGTTTCCAGCGAGTTATCAGCGTTTTTTCTGAGTTTCGTTGAGAAATTTTTTATTCTGTATATCTGCTCAGAAGCAAGATTTTGCTTCAGAAATAAGTTATATGGCAGAATCTAGCACCAAATACATCATATTTCGTGTTTTTAGAGTGCTATTCGCAGTTTTACAAACTTTGGAATAAGTCGAAATCACGCTTTTCCGGGCAGATTTTCACGATCAAAAAATCCATATTCCTATTCAGGAACTCATAATATGTATGAATTCATCAACAATTACATCATATCTCGTGTTTTCAGAGCGCTATCTGCAGTTATATGAAGTTTGAAATAAGTCAAAATTACCACATTCTCAGCGGTTTCAAAGTATCGCAAATCACATAAATCTATCCAATACAACATAATACGCATGAATCTGTCCTCAAATGCACAAAATTCTGCGCTTCCAGCGAGTTATCAGCGTTTTTTCTGAGTCTCGTTGAGAAATTTTTGATTGTGTAAATCTGCTCAGAAGCAAGATTTTGCTTCAGAAATGCGTTATATGGCAGAATCTAGCACCAAATACATCATATTTCGTGTTTCTAGAGTGCTATCCGCAGTTTTACAAACTTTGGAATAAGTCGAAATCACGCTTTTCCGGGCAGATTTTCACGATCAAAAAGTTCATATTCCTATTCAGGAACTCATAATATGTATGAATCCATCAACAAAAACATCGGATATCGTGTTTTCAGAGCGCTATCTGCAGTTATATGAAGTTTAAAATAAGTCAAAATTACCACATTCTCAGCGGTTTCAAAGTATCGCAAATCACATAAATCTATCCAATACAACATAATACGCATGAATCCGTCCTCAAATGCACAAAATTCTGCGTTTCCAGCGAGATATCAGCGTTTTTTCTGAGTTTCGTTGAGAAATTTTTTATTCTGTAAATCTGCTCAGAAGCAAGATTTTGCTTCAGAAATGCGTTATATGGCAGAATCTAGCACCAAATACATCATATTTCGTGTTTTTTAGAGTGCTATTCGCGGTTTTACAAACTTTGGAATAAGTCGCAATCACGCTTTTCCGGGCAGATTTTCACGATCAAAAAGTTTATATTCCTATTTAGGAACTCATAATATGTATGAATTCATCAACAAAAACATCATATCTCGTGTTTTCAGAGCGCTATCTGCAGTTATATGAAGTTTGAAATAAGTCAAAATTACCACATTCTCAGCGGTTTCAAAGTATCGCAAATCACATAAATCTATCCAATTACAACATAATACGCATGAATCCGTCCTCAAATGCACAGAATTCTGCGTTTCCAGCGAGTTATCAGCGTTTTTCCTGAGTTTCGTTGAGAAATTTTTTATTCTGTATATCTGCTCAGAAGCAAGATTTTGCTTCAGAAATAAGTTATATGGCAGAATCTAGCACCAAATACATCATATTCCGTGTTTTTAGAGTGCTATTCGCAGTTTTACAAACTTTGGAATAAGTCGAAATCACGCTTTTCCGGGCAGATTTTCACGATCAAAAAATCCATATTCCTATTCAGGAACTCATAATATGTATGAATTCATCAACAATTACATCATATCTCGTGTTTTCAGAGCGCTATCTGCAGTTATATGAAGTTTGAAATAAGTCAAAATTACCACATTCTCAGCGGTTTCAAAGTATCGCAAATCACATAAATCTATCCAATACAACATAATACGCATGAATCTGTCCTCAAATGCACAAAATTCTGCGTTTCCAGCGAGTTATCAGCGTTTTTTCTGAGTCTCGTTGAGAAATTTTTGATTGTGTAATTCTGCTCAGAAGCAAGATTTTGTTTCAGAAATGCGTTATATGGCAGAATCTAGCACCAAATACATCATATGTCGTGTTTTAAGAGTGCTATTCGCAGTTTTTACAAACTTTGGAATAAGTCGAAATCACGCTTTTCCGGGCAGATTTTCACGATCAAAGAGTTCATATTCCTATTCAGGAACTCATAATATGTATGAATCCATCAACAAAAACATCAGATATCGTGTTTTCAGAGCGCTATCTGCAGTTATATGAAGTTTAAAATAAGTCAAAATTACTACATTCTCAGCGGTTTCAAAGTATCGCAAATCACATAAATCTATCCAATACAACATAATACGCATGGATCCGTCCTCAAATGCACAAAATTCTGCGGTTTCAGCGAGTTATCAGCGTTTTTTCTGAGTCTCGTTGAGAAATTTTTGATTGTGTAATTCTGCTCAGGAGCAAGATTTTGCTTCAGGAATGCGTTATATGGCAGAATCTAGCACCAAATACATCATATTTTGTGTTTTTAGAGTGCTATTCGCAGTTTCAATAACTTTGGAATAAGTCGAAATCACGCTTTTCCGGGCAGATTTCCACGATCAAAAAGTTTATATTCCTATTCAGGAACTCATAATATGTATGAATCTATCAACAAAAACATCATATCTCGTATTTTCAGAGCGCTATCTGCAGTTATATGAAGTTTAAAATAAGTCAAAATTACCACATTCTCAGCGGTTTCAAAGTATCGCAAATCACATAAATCTATCCAATACAACATAATACGCATGAATCCGTCCTCAAATGCACAAAATTTTGCGTTTCCAGCGAGTTATCAGCGTTTTTTCTGAGTTTCGTTGAGAAATTTTTGATTCTGTAAATCTGCTCAGAAGCAAGATTTCGCTTCAGAAATGCGTTATATGGCAGAATCTATCACCAAATACATCATATTTCGTGTTTTTAGAGTGCTATTCGCAGTTTCACGAACTTTGGAATAAGTCGAGATCACGCTTTTCCGGGCAGATTTTCACAATCAAAAAGTCCATATTCCTATTCAGGACCTCATAATATGTATGGATCTATCAACAAAAACATCATTTCTCGTGTTTTCAGAGCGCTATCTGCAGTTATATGAAGTTTGAAATAAGTCAAAATTACCACATTCTCAGCGGTTTCAAAGTATCGCAAATCACATAAATCTATCCAATACAACATAATACGCATGAATCTGTCCTCAAATGCACAAAATTCTGCGTTTCCAGCGAGTTATCAGCGTTTTTTCTGAGTCTCGTTGAGAAATTTTTGATTGTGTAATTCTGCTCAGAAGCAAGATTTTGTTTCAGAAATGCGTTATATGGCAGAATCTAGCACCAAATACATCATATGTCGTGTTTTAAGAGTGCTATTCGCAGTTTTACAAACTTTGGAATAAGTCGAAATCACGCTTTTCCGGGCAGATTTTCACGATCAAAGAGTTCATATTCCTATTCAGGAACTCATAATATGTATGAATCCATCAACAAAAACATCAGATATCGTGTTTTCAGAGCGCTATCTGCAGTTATATGAAGTTTAAAATGAGTCAAAATTACTACATTCTCAGCGGTTTCAAAGTATCGCAAATCACATAAATCTATCCAATACAACATAATACGCATGAATCCGTCCTCAAATGCACAAAATTCTGCGGTTTCAGCGAGTTATCAGCGTTTTTTCTGAGTCTCGTTGAGAAATTTTTGATTGTGTAATTCTGCTCAGGAGCAAGATTTTGCTTCAGGAATGCGTTATATGGCAGAATCTAGCACCAAATACATCATATTTTGTGTTTTTAGAGTGCTATTCGCAGTTTCAATAACTTTGGAATAAGTCGAAATCACGCTTTCCCGGGCAGATTTCCACGATCAAAAAGTTTATATTCCTATTCAGGAACTCATAATATGTATGAATCTATCAACAAAAACATCATATCTCGTATTTTCAGAGCGCTATCTGCAGTTATATGAAGTTTAAAATAAGTCAAAATTACCACATTCTCAGCGGTTTCAAAGTATCGCAAATCACATAAATCTATCCAATACAACATAATACGCATGAATCCGTCCTCAAATGCACAAAATTTTGCGTTTCCAGCGAGTTATCAGCGTTTTTTCTGAGTTTCGTTGAGAAATTTTTGATTCTGTAAATCTGCTCAGAAGCAAGATTTCGCTTCAGAAATGCGTTATATGGCAGAATCTATCACCAAATACATCATATTTCGTGTTTTTAGAGTGCTATTCGCAGTTTCACGAACTTTGGAATAAGTCGAGATCACGCTTTTCCGGGCAGATTTTCACAATCAAAAAGTCCATATTCCTATTCAGGACCTCATAATATGTATGGATCTATCAACAAAAACATCATTTCTCGTGTTTTCAGAGCGCTATCTGCAGTTATATGAAGTTTGAAATAAGTCAAAATTACCACATTCTCAGCGGTTTCAAAGTATCGCAAATCACATAAATCTATCCAATACAACATAATACGCATGAATCCGTCCTCAAATGCACAAAATTCTGCGTTTCCAGCGACTTATCAGCGTTTTTCCTGAGTTTCGTTGAGAAATTTTTGATTCTGTAAATCTGCTCAGAAGCAAGATTTTGATTCAGAAATGCGTTATATGGCAGAATCTAGCACCAAATACATCATATTTCGTGTTTTTAGAGTGCTATTCGCAGTTTTACAAACTTTGGAATAAGTCGAAATCACGCTTTACCGGGCAGATTTTCACGATCAAAAAGTTCATATTCCTATTCAGGAACTCATAATATGTATGAATCCATCAACAAAAACATCATATCTCGTGTTTTCAGAGCGCTATCTGCAGTTATATGAAGTTTGAAATAAGTCAAAATTACAACATTCTCAGCGGTTTCAAAGTATCGCAAATCACATAAATCTATCCAATACAACATAATACGCATGAATCCGTCCTCAAATGCACAAAATTCTGCGTTTCCAGCGAGTTATCAGCGTTTTTTCTGAGTTTCGTTGAGGAATTTTTCATTCTGTAAATCAGCTCAGAAGCAAGATTTTGCTTCAGAAATAAGTTATATGGCAGAATCTAGCACCAAATACATCATATTTCGTGTTTTTAGAGTGCTATTCGCAGTTTTACAAACTTTGGAATAAGTCGAAATCACGCTTTTCCGGGCAGATTTTCACGATCAAAAAGTTCATATTCCAATTCAGAAACTCACAATATGTATGAATTCATCAACAATTACATCATATCTCGTGTTTTCAAAGCGCTATCTGCAGTTATATGAAGTTTAAAATAAGTCAAAATTACCACATTCTCAGCGGTTTCAAAGTATCGCAAATCACATAAATCTATCCAATACAACATAATACGCATGAATCCGTCCTCAAATGCACAAAATTCTGCGGTTTCAGCGAGTTATCAGCGTTTTCTCTGAGTCTCGTTGAGAAATTTGAGATTGTGTATTTCTGCTCAGGAGCAAGATTTTGCTTCAGAAATGCGTTATATGGCAGAATCTAGCACCAAATACATCATATTTTGTGTTTTTAGAGTGCTATTCGCAGTTTCACAAACTTTGGAATAAGTAAATCACGCTTTTCCGGGCAGATTTTCACGATCAAAAAGTTTATATTCCTATTCAGGAACTCATAATATGTATGAATCCATCAACAAAAACATCATATCTCGTATTTTCAGAGCGCTATCTGCAGTTATATGAAGTTTGAAATAAGTCAAAATTACCACATTCTCAGCGGTTTCAAAGTATCGCAAATCACATAAATCTATCCAATACAACATAATACGCATGAATCCGTCCTCAAATGCACAAAATTCTGCGTTTCCAGCGAGTTATCAGCGTTTTTTCTGAGTTTCGTTGAGAAATTTTCGATTCAGTAAATCTGCTCAGAAGCAAGATTTTGCTTCAGAAATGCGTTATATGGCAGAATCTAGCACCAAATACATCATATTCCGTGTTTTTAGAGTGCTATTCGCAGTTTTACAAACTTTGGAATAAGTCGAAATCACGCTTTTCCGGGCAGATTTTCACGATCAAAAAGTTCATATTCCTATTCAGGAGCTCATAATATGTATGAATCCATCAACAAAAACATCATATATCGTGTTTTCAGAGCGCTATCTGCAGTTATATGAAGTTTAAAATAAGTCAAAATTACCACATTCTCAGCGGTTTCAAAGTATCGCAAATCACATAAATCTATCCAATACAACATAATACGCAAGAATCTGTCCTCAAATGCACAAAATTCTGCGTTTCCAGCGAGTTATCAGCGTTTTTTCTGAGTTTCATTGAGAAATTTTTGATCCTGTAAATCTGCTCAGAAGCAAGATTTTGCTTCAGAAATGCGTTATATGGCAGAATCTAGCACCAAATACATCATATTTCGTGTTTCTAGAGTGCTATCCGCAGTTTTACAAACTTTGGAATAGGTCGAAATCACGCTTTTCCGAACAGATTTTCACAATCAAAAAGTTCATATTCATATTCAGGACCTCATAATATGTATGAATCCATCAACAAAAACATCATTTCTCGTGTTTTCAGAGCGCTATCTGCAGTTATATGAAGTTTGAAATAAGTCAAAATTACCACATTCTCAGCGGTTTCAAAGTATCGCAAATCACATAAATCTATCCAATACAACATAATACGCATGAATTTGTCCTCAAATGCACAAAATTCTGCGTTTCCAGCGAGTTATCAGCGTTTTTTCTGAGTTTTGTTGAGAAATTTTTGATCCTGTAAATCTGCTCAGAAGCAAGATTTTGCTTCAGAAATGCGTTATATGGCAGAATCTAGCACCAAATACATCATATTTTGTGTTTTTAGAGTGCTATTCGCAGTTTTACAAACTTTGGAATAGGTCGAAATCACGCTTTTCCGGACAGATTTTCACAATCAAAAAGTTCATATTCATATTCAGGACCTCATAATATGTATGAATCCATCAACAAAAACATCATTTCTTGTGTTTTCAGAGCGCTATCTCCAGTTATTTGAAGTTTGAAATAAGTTAAAATTACCACATTCTCAGGGGTTTCAAAGTATCGCAAATCACATAAATCTATCCAATACAACATGATACGCATGAATCTGTCCTCAATTGCCCAAAATTTTGCGTTTCCAGCGAGTTATCAGCGTTTTTTTTTGAGTCTCGTTGAGAAATTTTTGATTGTGTAATTCTGCTCGGAAGCAAGATTTTGCTTCAGAAATGCGTTATATGGCAGAATCCAGCACCAAATACATCATATTTCGTGTTTTCAGAGTGCTATTCGCAGTTTTACAAACTTTGGAATAAGTCGAAATCACGCTTTTCCGGGCAGATTTTCACAATCAAAAAGTTCATATTCCTATTCAGGAACTCATAATATGTATGAATCCATCAACAAAAACATCATATCTTGTGTTTTCAGAGCGCTATCTGCAGTTATATGAAGTTTGAAATAAGTCAAATTTACCACATTCTCAGCGAATTCAAAGTATCGCAAATCACATAAATCTATCCAATACAACATAATACGCATGAATCTGTCCTCAAATGCACACAGTTTTGCGTTTCCAGCGAGTTATCGGCGTTTTTTCTGAGTCTCGTTGAGAAATTTTTGATTGTGTAATTCTGCTCGGAAGCTAGATTTTGCTTCAGAAATGCGTTATATGGCAGAATCTAGCACCAAATATATCATATTTCGTGTTTTTAGAGTGCTATTCGCAGTTTTACAAGCTTTGGAATAAGTCGAAATCACGCTTTTCCGGGCAGATTTTCACGATCAAAAAGTTCATATTTCTATTCAGGAACTCATAATATGTATGAATCCATCAACAAAAACATCATATCTCGTGTTTTTAGAGCGCTATCTGCAGTTATATGAAGTTTGAAATAAGTCAAAATTACCACATTCTCAGCGGATTCAAAGTATCGCAAATCACATAAATCTATCCAATACAACATAATACGCATGAATCCGTCCTCAAATGCACAAAATTTTGCGTCTTCAGCGAGTTATCAGCGTTTTTTCTGAGTCTCGTTGAGAAATTTTGGATTGTGTAATTCTGCTCAGAAGGAAGATTTTGCTTCAGAAATGCGTTATGTGGCAGAATCTAGCACCAAATACATCATATTTTGTGTTTTTAGAATGCTATTCGCAGTTTTACAAACTTTGGAATAAGTCGAAATCACGCTTTTTCGGACAGATTTTCACCATCAAAGAGTTCATATTCATATTCAGGACCTCATAATATGTATGAATCCATCAACAAAAACATCATTTCCCGTGTTTTCAGAGCGCTATCTGCAGTTATATGAAGTTTGAAATAAGTCAAAATTACCACATTCTCAGCGGTTTCAAAGTATCGCAAATCACATAAACCTATCCAATACAACATAATACGCATGAATCCGTCCTCAAATGCACAAAATTCTGCGTTTCCAGCGATTTATCAGCGTTTTTTCTGAGTTTCGTTGAGAAATTTTTGATTGTGTAATTCTGCTCAGAAGCAAGATTTTGCTTCAGAAATGCGTTATATGGCAGAATCTAGCACCAAATACTTCATATTTCGTGTTTTCAGAGTGCTACTCGCAGTTTTACAAACTTTGGAATAAGTCGAAATCACGCTTTTCCGGGCAGATTTTCACAATCAAAAAGTTCATATCCCTATTCAGGACCTCATAATATGTATGAATCCATCAACAAAAACATCATTTCTCGTGTTTTTAGAGCGCCATCTGCAGTTATATGAAGTTTGAAATAAGTCAAAATTACCACATTCTCAGCGGTTTCAAAGTATCGCAAATCACATAAATCTATCCAATACAACATAATACGCATGGATCCGTCCTCAAATGCACAAAATTCTGCGTTTCCAGCGAGTTATCAGCGTTTTTTCTGAGTTTCATTGAGAAATTTTTGATGCTGTAAATTTGCTCAGAAGCCAGATTTTGCTGCAGAAATGCGTTATATGGCAGAATCTAGCACCAAATACATCATTTTTCATGTTTTTAGAGTGCTATTCGCAGTTTTACAAACTTTGGAATGAGTCGAAATCACGCTTTTCCGGGCAGATTTTCACAATCAAAAAGTTCATATTCCTATTCAGGACCTCATAATATGTATGAATCCATCAACAAAAACATCATTTCTCGTTTTTTTCACAGCGCTATCTGCAGTTATATGAAGTTTGAAATAAGTCAAAATTACCACATTCTTAGCGGTTTCAAAGTATCGCAAATCACATAAATCTATCCAATACAACATAATACGCATGAATCCGTCCTCAAATGCACAAAATTCTGCGTTTCCAGCGAGTTATCAGCGTTTTTTTTGAGTTTCGTTGAGAAATTTTTGAATCTTTAAATCTGCTCAGAAGCAAGATTTTGCTTTAGAAATGCGTTATATGGCAGAATCTAGCACCAAATACATCATATTTCGTCTTTTTAGGGTGCTATTCGCAGTTTTACAAGCTTTGGAATAAGTCGAAATCACGCTTTTCCGGGCAGATTTTCACGATCAAAAAGTTCATATTCCTATTCAGGAACTCATAATATGTATGAATCCATCAACAGAAACATCATATCTCGTGTTTTCAGAGTGCTATCTGCAGTTATATGAAGTTTGAAATAAGTCAAAATTACCACATTCTCAGCGGTTCCAAAGTATCGCAAATCACATAAATCTATCCAATACAACATAATACGCATGAATCTGTCCTCAAATGCACAAAACTCTGCGTTTCCAGCGAGTTATCAGCGTTTTTCCTGAGTCTCGTTGAGAAATTTTTGATTGTGTAATTCTGCTCAAAAGCAAGAATTTGCTTCAGAAATGCGTTATATGGCAGAATCTAGCACCAAATACATCATATTTTGTGTTTTTAGAGTGCTATTCGCAGTTTTACAAACTTTTGCATAGGTCGAAATCACGCTTTTTCGGACAGATTCTCACAATCAAAAAGTCCATATTCATATTCAGGACCTCATAATATGTATGAATCCATCAACAAAAACATCATTTCTCGTGTTTCCAGAGCGCTATCTGCAGTTATATGAAGTTTGAAATAAGTCAAAATTACCACATTCTCAGCGGTTTCAAAGTATCGCAAATCACATAAATCTATCCAATACAACATAATACGCATGAATCCGTCCTCAAATGCACAAAATTCTGCGTTTCCAGCAAATTATCAGCGTTTTTTCTTAGTTTCGTTGAGAAATTTCTGATGCTGTAAATCTGCTCAGAAGCAAGATCTTGCTTTAGAAATGCGTTATATGGCAGAATCTAGCATCAAATACAGCATATTTTGTGTTTTTAGCGTGCTATTCGCAGTTTTACAAACTTTGGAATAAGTCGTAATCACGCTTTTCCGGGCAGATTTTCACGATCAAAAAGTTCATATTCCTATTCAGGAACTCATAATATGTATGAATCCATCAACAAAAACATTATATCTCGTGTTTTCAGAGCGCTATCTGCAGTTATATGAAGTTTGAAATAAGTCAAAATTACTACATTCTCAGCGGTTTCAAAGAATCGCAAATCACATAAATCTATCCAATACAACATAATACGCATGAATCCGTCCTCAAATGCACAAAATTCTGCGTTTCCAGCGTGTTATCAGCGTTTTTTCTGAGTTTCGTTGAGAAATTTTTGATTCTGTAAATCTGCTCAGAAGCAAGATTTTGCTGCAGAAATGCGTTATATGGCAGAATCTAGCACCAAATACATCATATTTCGTGTTTTTAGAGTGCTATTCTCAGTTTTACAAACTCTGGTATAAGTCGAAATCACGCTTTTGCGGGCAGATTTTCACAATCAAAAAGTTCATATTCCGATCCAAGACCTCATAATATGTATGAATCCATCAACAAAAACATCATATCTCGTGTTTTCAGAGCGCTATCTGCAATTATATGAAGTTTGGAATAAGTCAAAATTACCACATTCTCAGCGGTTTCAATGTATCGCAAATCACATAAATCTATCCAATACAACATAATACGCATGGATCCGTCCTCAAATGCACAAAATTCTGCGTTTATAGCGAGTTATAAGCGTTTTTTCTTAGTTTCGTTGAGAAATTTTTGATGCTGTAAATCTGCTCAGAAGCAAGATCTTGCTTCAGTAATGCGTTATATGGCAGAATCTAGCATCAAATACAGCATATTTTGTGTTTTTAGAGTGCTATTCGCAGTTTTACAAACTTTGGAATAAGTCGAAATCACGCTTTTCCGGGCAGATTTTCACGATCAAAAAGTCCATATTCCTATTCAGGAACTCATAATATGTATGAATCCATCAACAAAAACATCATATCTCGTGTTTTCAGAGCGCTATCTGCAGTTATATGAAGTTTGAAATAAGTCAAAATTACCACATTCTCAGCGGTTTCAAAGTATCGCAAATCACATAAATCTATCCAATACAACATAATACGCATGAATCTGTCTCCAAATGCACAAAATTTTGCGTTTCCAGCCAGTTATCAGCGTTTTTTCTGAGTCTCGTTGAGAAATTTTTGATTGTGTAATTCTGCTCAGAAGCTAGATTTTGCTTCAGAAATGCGTTATATATCAGAATCTAGCACCAAATATATCATATTTTGTGTTTTTAGAGTGCTATTCGCAGTTTGACAGACTTTGGAATAGGTCGAAATCACGCTTTCCTGGACAGATTTTTGCAATCAAAAAGTTCATATTCATATTCAGGACCTCATAATATGTATGAATCCATCAACAAAAACATCATTTCTTGTGTTTTCAGAGCGCTATCTGCAGTTATATGAAGTTTGAAATAAGTCAAAATTACCACATTCTCAGCGGTTTCAAAGTATCGCAAATCACATAAATCTATCCAATACAACATAATACGCATGAATCCGTCCTCAAATGCACAAAATTCTGCGTTTCCAGCGATTTATCAGCGTTCTTCCTGGGTTTCGTTGAGGAATTTTTGATTGTGTAATTCTGCCCAGAAGCAAGATTTTGCTTTAGAAATGCGTTATATGGCAGAATCTAGCACCAAATACATCATATTTCGTGTTTTCAGAGTGCTATTCGCAGTTTTACAAACTCTGGAATAAGTCGAAATCACGCTTTTCCGGGCAGATTTTCACAATCAAAAAGTTCATATTCCTATTCAGGACCTCATAATATGTATGAATCTATCAACAAAAACATCATTTCTCGTGTTTTCAGAGCGCTATCTGCAGTTATATGAAGTTTGAAATAAGTCAAAATTACCACATTCTCAGCGGTTTCAAAGTATCGCAAATCACATAAATCTATCAAATACAACATAATACGCATGAATCTGTCCTCAAATGCACAAAATTTTGCGTTTCCAGCGAGTTATCAGCGTTTTTTCTGAGTCTCGTTGAGAAATTTTTGATTCTGTAAATCTGCTCAGAAGCAAGATTTTGTTTCAGAAATGCGTTATATGGCAGAATCTAGCACCAAATATATCATATTACGTGTTTTTAGAGTGCTATTCGCAGTTTTACAAACTTTGGAATAAGTCGAAATCACGCTTTTCCAGGCAGATTTTCACAATCAAAAAGTTCATATTCATATTCAGGATCTCATAGTATGTATGAATCCATCAACAAAAACATCATTTCTTGTGTTTTCAGAGCGCTATCTGCAGTTATATGAAGTTTGAAATAAGTCAAAATTACCACATTCTCAGCGGTTTCAAAGTATCGCAAATCACATAAATCTATCCAATACAACATGATACGCATGAATCCGTCCTCAAATGCACAAAATTCTGCGTTTCCAGCGAGTTATCAGCGTTTTTTTCTGAGTCTCGTTGAGAAATTTTTGATTCTGTAAATCTGCTCAGAAGCAAGATTTTGCTTCAGAAATGCGTTATATGGCAGAATCTAGCACCAAATACTTCATATTTCGTGTTTTCAGAGTGCTACTCGCAGTTTTACAAACTTTGGAATAAGTCGAAATCACGCTTTTCCGGGCAGATTTTCACAATCAAAAAGTTCATATCCCTATTCAGGACCTCATAATATGTATGAATCCATCAACAAAAACATCATTTCTCGTGTTTTTAGAGCGCCATCTGCAGTTATATGAGGTTTGAAATAAGTCAAAATTACCACATTCTCAGCGGTTTCAAAGTATCGCAAATCACATAAATCTATCCAATACAACATAATACGCATGGATCCGTCCTCAAATGCACAAAATTCTGCGTTTCCAGCGAGTTATCAGCGTTTTTTCTGAGTTTCATTGAGAAATTTTTGATGCTGTAAATTTGCTCAGAAGCCAGATTTTGCTGCAGAAATGCGTTATATGGCAGAATCTAGCACCAAATACATCATTTTTCATGTTTTTAGAGTGCTATTCGCAGTTTTACAAACTTTGGAATGAGTCGAAATCACGCTTTTCCGGGCAGATTTTCACAATCAAAAAGTTCATATTCCTATTCAGGACCTCATAATATGTATGAATCCATCAACAAAAACATCATTTCTCGTTTTTTTCACAGCGCTATCTGCAGTTATATGAAGTTTGAAATAAGTCAAAATTACCACATTCTTAGCGGTTTCAAAGTATCGCAAATCACATAAATCTATCCAATACAACATAATACGCATGAATCCGTCCTCAAATGCACAAAATTCTGCGTTTCCAGCGAGTTATCAGCGTTTTTTTTGAGTTTCGTTGAGAAATTTTTGAATCTTTAAATCTGCTCAGAAGCAAGATTTTGCTTTAGAAATGCGTTATATGGCAGAATCTAGCACCAAATACATCATATTTCGTCTTTTTAGGGTGCTATTCGCAGTTTTACAAGCTTTGGAATAAGTCGAAATCACGCTTTTCCGGGCAGATTTTCACGATCAAAAAGTTCATATTCCTATTCAGGAACTCATAATATGTATGAATCCATCAACAGAAACATCATATCTCGTGTTTTCAGAGTGCTATCTGCAGTTATATGAAGTTTGAAATAAGTCAAAATTACCACATTCTCAGCGGTTCCAAAGTATCGCAAATCACATAAATCTATCCAATACAACATAATACGCATGAATCTGTCCTCAAATGCACAAAACTCTGCGTTTCCAGCGAGTTATCAGCGTTTTTCCTGAGTCTCGTTGAGAAATTTTTGATTGTGTAATTCTGCTCAAAAGCAAGAATTTGCTTCAGAAATGCGTTATATGGCAGAATCTAGCACCAAATACATCATATTTTGTGTTTTTAGAGTGCTATTCGCAGTTTTACAAACTTTTGCATAGGTCGAAATCACGCTTTTTCGGACAGATTCTCACAATCAAAAAGTCCATATTCATATTCAGGACCTCATAATATGTATGAATCCATCAACAAAAACATCATTTCTCGTGTTTCCAGAGCGCTATCTGCAGTTATATGAAGTTTGAAATAAGTCAAAATTACCACATTCTCAGCGGTTTCAAAGTATCGCAAATCACATAAATCTATCCAATACAACATAATACGCATGAATCCGTCCTCAAATGCACAAAATTCTGCGTTTCCAGCAAATTATCAGCGTTTTTTCTTAGTTTCGTTGAGAAATTTCTGATGCTGTAAATCTGCTCAGAAGCAAGATCTTGCTTTAGAAATGCGTTATATGGCAGAATCTAGCATCAAATACAGCATATTTTGTGTTTTTAGCGTGCTATTCGCAGTTTTACAAACTTTGGAATAAGTCGTAATCACGCTTTTTCCGGGCAGATTTTCACGATCAAAAAGTTCATATTCCTATTCAGGAACTCATAATATGTATGAATCCATCAACAAAAACATTATATCTCGTGTTTTCAGAGCGCTATCTGCAGTTATATGAAGTTTGAAATAAGTCAAAATTACTACATTCTCAGCGGTTTCAAAGAATCGCAAATCACATAAATCTATCCAATACAACATAATACGCATGAATCCGTCCTCAAATGCACAAAATTCTGCGTTTCAGCGTGTTATCAGCGTTTTTTCTGAGTTTCGTTGAGAAATTTTTGATTCTGTAAATCTGCTCAGAAGCAAGATTTTGCTGCAGAAATGCGTTATATGGCAGAATCTAGCACCAAATACATCATATTTCGTGTTTTTAGAGTGCTATTCTCAGTTTTACAAACTCTGGTATAAGTCGAAATCACGCTTTTGCGGGCAGATTTTCACAATCAAAAAGTTCATATTCCGATCCAAGACCTCATAATATGTATGAATCCATCAACAAAAACATCATATCTCGTGTTTTCAGAGCGCTATCTGCAATTATATGAAGTTTGGAATAATCAAAATTACCACATTCTCAGCGGTTTCAAAGTATCGCAAATCACATAAATCTATCCAATACAACATAATACGCATGGATCCGTCCTCAAATGCACAAAATTCTGCGTTTATAGCGAGTTATAAGCGTTTTTTCTTAGTTTCGTTGAGAAATTTTTGATGCTGTAAATCTGCTCAGAAGCAAGATCTTGCTTCAGTAATGCGTTATATGGCAGAATCTAGCATCAAATACAGCATATTTTGTGTTTTTAGAGTGCTATTCGCAGTTTTACAAACTTTGGAATAAGTCGAAATCACGCTTTTCCGGGCAGATTTTCACGATCAAAAAGTCCATATTCCTATTCAGGAACTCATAATATGTATGAATCCATCAACAAAAACATCATATCTCGTGTTTTCAGAGCGCTATCTGCAGTTATATGAAGTTTGAAATAAGCCAAAATTACCACATTCTCAGCGGTTTCAAAGTATCGCAAATCACATAAATCTATCCAATACAACATAATACGCATGAATCTGTCTCAAATGCACAAAATTTTGCGTTTCCAGCGAGTTATCAGCGTTTTTTCTGAGTCTCGTTGAGAAATTTTTGATTGTGTAATTCTGCTCAGAAGCTAGATTTTGCTTCAGAAATGCGTTATATATCAGAATCTAGCACCAAATATATCATATTTTGTGTTTTTAGAGTGCTATTCGCAGTTTGACAGACTTTGGAATAGGTCGAAATCACGCTTTCCTGGACAGATTTTTGCAATCAAAAAGTTCATATTCATATTCAGGACCTCATAATATGTATGAATCCATCAACAAAAACATCATTTCTTGTGTTTTCAGAGCGCTATCTGCAGTTATATGAAGTTTGAAATAAGTCAAAAATTACCACATTCTCAGCGGTTTCAAAGTATCGCAAATCACATAAATCTATCCAATACAACATAATACGCATGAATCCGTCCTCAAATGCACAAAATTCTGCGTTTTCCAGCGATTTATCAGCGTTCTTCCTGGTTTCGTTGAGGAATTTTTGATTGTGTAATTCTGCCCAGAAGCAAGATTTTGCTTTAGAAATGCGTTATATGGCAGAATCTAGCACCAAATACATCATATTTCGTGTTTTCAGAGTGCTATTCGCAGTTTTACAAACTCTGGAATAAGTCAAAATCACGCTTTTCCGGGCAGATTTTCACAATCAAAAAGTTCATATTCCTATTCAGGACCTCATAATATGTATGAATCTATCAACAAAAACATCATTTCTCGTGTTTCAGAGCGCTATCTGCAGTTATATGAAGTTTGAAATAAGTCAAAATTACCACATTCTCAGCGGTTTCCAAAGTATCGCAAATCACATAAATCTATCCAATACAACATAATACGCATGAATCCGTCCTCAAATGCACAAAATTCTGCGTTTCCAGCAAATTATCAGCGTTTTTTCTTAGTTTCGTTGAGAAATTTCTGATGCTGTAAATCTGCTCAGAAGCAAGATCTTGCTTTAGAAATGCGTTATATGGCAGAATCTAGCATCAAATACAGCATATTTTGTGTTTTTAGCGTGCTATTCGCAGTTTTACAAACTTTGGAATAAGTCGTAATCACGCTTTTCCGGGCAGATTTTCACGATCAAAAAGTTCATATTCCTATTCAGGAACTCATAATATGTATGAATCCATCAACAAAAACATTATATCTCGTGTTTTCAGAGCGCTATCTGCAGTTATATGAAGTTTGAAATAAGTCAAAATTACTACATTCTCAGCGGTTTCAAAGAATCGCAAATCACATAAATCTATCCAATACAACATAATACGCATGAATCCGTCCTCAAATGCACAAAATTCTGCGTTTCCAGCGTGTTATCAGCGTTTTTTCTGAGTTTCGTTGAGAAATTTTTGATTCTGTAAATCTGCTCAGAAGCAAGATTTTGCTGCAGAAATGCGTTATATGGCAGAATCTAGCACCAAAGACATCATATTTCGTGTTTTTAGAGTGCTATTCTCAATTTTACAAACTCTGGTATAAGTCGAAATCACGCTTTTGCGGGCAGATTTTCACAATCAAAAAGTTCATATTCCGATCCAAGACCTCATAATATGTATGAATCCATCAACAAAAACATCATATCTCGTGTTTTCAGAGCGCTATCTGCAATTATATGAAGTTTGGAATAAGTCAAAATTACCACATTCTCAGCGGTTTCAATGTATCGCAAATCACATAAATCTATCCAATACAACATAATACGCATGGATCCGTCCTCAAATGCACAAAATTCTGCGTTTATAGCGAGTTATAAGCGTTTTTTCTTAGTTTCGTTGAGAAATTTTTGATGCTGTAAATCTGCTCAGAAGCAAGATCTTGCTTCAGTAATGCGTTATATGGCAGAATCTAGCATCAAATACAGCATATTTTGTGTTTTTAGAGTGCTATTCGCAGTTTTACAAACTTTGGAATAAGTCGAAATCACGCTTTTCCGGGCAGATTTTCACGATCAAAAGTCCATATTCCTATTCAGGAACTCATAATATGTATGAATCCATCAACAAAAACATCATATCTCGTGTTTTCAGAGCGCTATCTGCAGTTATATGAAGTTTGAAATAAGTCAAAATTACCACATTCTCAGCGGTTTCAAAGTATCGCAAATCACATAAATCTATCCAATACAACATAATACGCATGAATCTGTCTCCAAATGCACAAAATTTTGCGTTTCCAGCGAGTTATCAGCGTTTTTTCTGAGTCTCGTTGAGAAATTTTTGATTGTGTAATTCTGCTCAGAAGCTAGATTTTGCTTCAGAAATGCGTTATATATCAGAATCTAGCACCAAATATATCATATTTTGTGTTTTTAGAGTGCTATTCGCAGTTTGACAGACTTTGGAATAGGTCGAAATCACGCTTTCCTGGACAGATTTTTGCAATCAAAAAGTTCATATTCATATTCAGGACCTCATAATATGTATGAATCCATCAACAAAAACATCATTTCTTGTGTTTTCAGAGCGCTATCTGCAGTTATATGAAGTTTGAAATAAGTCAAAATTACCACATTCTCAGCGGTTTCAAAGTATCGCAAATCACATAAATCTATCCAATACAACATAATACGCATGAATCCGTCCTCAAATGCACAAAATTCTGCGTTTCCAGCGATTTATCAGCGTTCTTCCTGGGTTTCGTTGAGGAATTTTTGATTGTGTAATTCTGCCCAGAAGCAAGATTTTGCTTTAGAAATGCGTTATATGGCAGAATCTAGCACCAAATACATCATATTTCGTGTTTTCAGAGTGCTATTCGCAGTTTTACAAACTCTGGAATAAGTCGAAATCACGCTTTTCCGGGCAGATTTTCACAATCAAAAAGTTCATATTCCTATTCAGGACCTCATAATATGTATGAATCTATCAACAAAAACATCATTTCTCGTGTTTTCAGAGCGCTATCTGCAGTTATATGAAGTTTGAAATAAGTCAAAATTACCACATTCTCAGCGGTTTCAAAGTATCGCAAATCACATAAATCTATCAAATACAACATAATACGCATGAATCTGTCCTCAAATGCACAAAATTTTTGCGTTTCCAGCGAGTTATCAGCGTTTTTTTCTGAGTCTCGTTGAGAAATTTTTGATTCTGTAAATCTGCTCAGAAGCAAGATTTTGTTTCAGAAATGCGTTATATGGCAGAATCTAGCACCAAATATATCATATTACGTGTTTTTAGAGTGCTATTCGCAGTTTTACAAACTTTGGAATAAGTCGAAATCACGCTTTTCCAGGCAGATTTTCACAATCAAAAAGTTCATATTCATATTCAGGATCTCATAGTATGTATGAATCCATCAACAAAAACATCATTTCTTGTGTTTTCAGAGCGCTATCTGCAGTTATATGAAGTTTGAAATAAGTCAAAATTACCACATTCTCAGCGGTTTCAAGTATCGCAAATCACATAAATCTATCCAATACAACATGATACGCATGAATCCGTCCTCAAATGCACAAAATTCTGCGTTTCCAGCGAGTTATCAGCGTTTTTTCTGAGTCTCGTTGAGAAATTTTTGATTCTGTAAATCTGCTCAGAAGCAAGATTTTGCTTCAGAAATGCGTTATATGGCAGAATCTAGCACCATATACATCATAACTCGTGTTTTTAGAGTGCTATTCGCAGTTTTACAAACTTTGGAATAAGTCGAAATCACGCTTTTCCGGGCAGATTTTCACAATCAAAAAGTTCATATTCATATTCAGGATCTCATAGTATGTATGAATCCATCAACAAAAACATCATTTCTTGTGTTTTCAGAGCGCTATCTGCAGTTATATGAAGTTTGAAATAAGTCAAAATTACCACATTCTCAGCGGTTTCAAAGTATCGCAAATCACATAAATCTATCCAATACAACATGATATGCATGAATCCGTCCTCAAATGCACAAAATTCTGCGTTTCCAGCGAGTTATCAGCGTTTTTTCTGAGTTTCGTTGAGAGATTTTTGATTCTGTTAATCAGCTCAGAAGCAAGATTTTGCTTCAGGAATGCGTTATATGGCAGAATCTAGCACCAAATACAGCATATTTTGTGTTTTTAGAGTGCTATTCGCAGTTTTACAAACTTTGGAATAAGTCGGAATCACGCTTTTCCGGGCAGATTTTCACGATCAAAAAGTTCATATTCCTATTCAGAAACTCATAATATGTATGAATCCATCAACAAAAACATCATATCTCGTGTTTTCAGAGCGCTATCTGCAGTTATATGAAGTTTGAAATAAGTCAAAATTACCACATTCTCAGCGTTTTCAAAGTATCGCAAATCACATAAATCTATCCAATACAACATAATACGCATGAATCTGTCCTCAAATGCACAAAATTTTGCGTTTCCAGCGAGTTATCAGCGTTTTTTCTGAGTCTCGTGAGAAATTTTTGATTGTGTAATTCTGCTCAGAAGCAAGATTTTGCTTCAGAAATGCGTTATATGGAAGAATCTAGCACCAAATATATCATATGTCGTGTTTTTAGAGTGCTATTCGCAGTTTTACAAACTTTGGAATAAGTCGAAATCACGCTTTTCCGGGCAGATTTTCAAGGTCAGAGAGTTTATATTCCTATTCAGGAACTCATAATATGTATGAATCCATCAGCAAAAACATCATATCTCGTTTTTCAGAGCGCTATCTGCAGTTATATGAAGTTTGAAATAAGTCAAAATTACCACATTCTCAGCGGTTTTAAAGTATCGCAAATCACATAAATCTATCCAATACAACATAATACGCATGAATCCGTCCTCAAATGCACAAAATTCTGCGTTTCCAGCGAGTTATCAGCGTTTTTTCTTAGTTTCGTTGAGAAATTTTTTGATGCTGTAAATCTGCTCAGAAGCCAGATTTTGCTGCAGAAATGCGTTATATGGCAGAATCTAGCACCAAATACATCATATTTCGTGTTTTTAGAGTGCTATTCGCAGTTTTACAAACTTTGGAATAAGTCGAAATCACGCTTTTCCGGGCAGATTTTCACAATCAAAAAGTTCATATTCCTATTCAGGACCTCATAATATGTATGAATCCATCAACAGAAACATCATTTCTTGTTTCTTCAGAGCGCTATCTGCAGTTATATGAAGTTTGAAATAAGTCAAAATTACCACATTCTTAGCGGTTTTCAATGTATCGCAAATCACATAAATCTATCCAATACAACATAATACGCATGAATCCGTCCTCAAATGCACAAAATTCTGTGTTTCCAGCGAGTTATCAGCGTTTTTTCTGAGTTTCGTTGAGAAATTTTTGATTCTGTAAATCTGCTCAGAAGCAAGATTTTGCTTCAGAAATGCGTTATATGGCAGAATCTTGCACCAAATACATCATATTTCGTGTTTTTAGAGTGCTATTCGCAGTTTTACAAACTTTGGAATAAGTCGAAATCACGCTTTTCCGGACAGATTTTCACGATCAAAAAGTTCATATTCCTATTCAGGAACTCATAATATGTATGAATCCATCAACAAAAACATCATATCCCTTGTAAAAAAGAGCGCTATCTGCAGTTATATGAAGTTTGAAAAAAGTCAAATTTACCACATTCTCAGCGGTTTCAAAGTATCGCAAATCACATAAATCTATCCAATACAACATAATACGCATGAATCCGTCCTCAAATGCACAAAACTCTGCGTTTCCAGCGAGTTATCAGCGTTTTTTCTGAGTCTCGTTGAGAAATTTTTGATTGTGTAATTCTGCTCAGAAGCAAGATTTTGCTTCAGAAATGCGTTATATGGCAGAATCTAGCACCAAATACATCATATTTCGTATTTTTAGAGTGCTATTCGCAGTTTCACAAACTTTGGAAGAGGTCGAAATCACGCTTTTCCGGGCAGATTTTCACGATTAAAAAGTTCATATTCCTATTCAGGAACTCATAATATGTATGAGTCCATAAACAAAAACATCATATCTCGTGTTTTCAGAGCGCTATCTGCAGTTATATGAAGTTTGAAATAAGTCAAAGTTACCACATTCTCAGCGTTTTCAAAGTATCGCAAATCACATGAATTTATCCAATGCAACATAATACGCTTGAATCTGTCCTCAAATACACAAAATTTTGCGTTTCCAGCGAGTTATCAGCGTTTTTTCTGAGTCTCGTTAAGAAATTTTTGATTGTGTACTTCTGCTCAGAAGCAAGATTTTGCTTCAGAAATGCGTTATATGGCAGAATCCAGCACCAAATACATCATATGTCGTGTTTTCAGAGTGCTATTCGCAGTTTTACAAACTTTGGAATAAGTCGAAATCACGCTTTTTCGGGCAGATTTTCACAATCAAAAAGTTCATATTCCTATGCAGGACCTCATAATATGTATGAATCTATCAACAAAAACATCATTTCTCGTTTTTTCAGAGCGCTATATGCAGTTATATGAAGTTTGAAATAAGTCAAAATTACCACATTCTCAGCGGTTTCAAAGTATCGCAAATCACATAAATCTATCCAATACAACATAATACGCATGAATCCGTCCTCAAATGCACAAAGTTCTGCGTTTCCAGCGAGTTATCAGCGTTTTTTCTGAGTCTCGTTGAGAAATTTTTGATTCTGTAAATCTGCTCAGAAGCAAGATTTTGCTTCAGAAATGCGTTATATGGCGGAATCTAGCACCAAATACATCATATTTCGTGTTTTTAGAGTGCTATTCGCAGTTTGACAAACTTTGGAATAAGTCGAGATCACGCTTTTCCGGACAGATTTTCACGATCAAAAAGTTCATATTCCTATTCAGGAACTCATAATATGTATGAATATATCAACAAAAACATCATATCTCGTGTTTTCAGAGCGCTATCTGCAGTTATATGAAGTTTGAAATAAGTCAAAATTACAACATTCTCAGCGGTTTCAAAGTATCGCAAATCACATAAATCTATCCAATACAACATAATACGCATAATCTGTCCTCAAATGCACACAATTTTGCGTTTCCAGCAAGTTATCAGCGTTTTTTCTGAGTCTCGTTGAGAGATTTTTGATTGTGTAATTCTGCTCAGAAGCAATATTTTGCTTCAGAAATGCGTTATATGGCAGAATCTAGCACCAAATACATCATATTTCGTGTTTTCAGAGTGCTATTCGCAGTTTTACAAACTCTGGAATAAGTCGAAATCACGCTTTTTCGGGCAGATTTTCACAATCAAAAAGTTCATATTCCTATTCAGGACCTCATAATATGTATGAATCCATCAACAAAAACATCATATCTCTTGTTTTCAGAGCGCTATCTGCAGTTATATGAAGTTTGAAATGAGTCAAAATTACCACATTCTCAGCTTTTTCAAATTATCGCAAATCACATAAATCTATCCAATACAACATAATACGCATGAAACCGTCCTCAAATAAACAAAATTCTGCGTTTCCAGCGAGTTATCAGCGTTTTTTCTGAGTTTCATTGAGAAATTTTTGATTCTGTAAATCTGCTCAGAAGCAAGATTTTGCTTCAGAAATGCGTTATATGGCAGAATCTTTCCCCAAATACATCATATTTCGTGTTTTCAGAGTGCTATTCGCAGTTTTACAAACTTTGGAATAAGTCGAAATCACGCTTTTCCGGGCAGATTTTCACAATCAAAAAGTCCATATCCCTATTCAGGACCTCATAATATGTATGAATCCATCAACAAAAACATCATTTCTCGTGTTTTTAGAGCGCCATCTGCAGTTATATGAAGTTTGAAATAAGTCAAAATTACCACATTCTCAGCGGTTTCAAAGTATCGCAAATCACATAAATCTATCCAATACAACATAATACGCATGAATCCGTCCTCAAATGCACAAAATTCTGCGTTTCCAGCGAGTTATCAGCGTTTTTTCTGAGTTTCATTGAGAAATTTTTGATGCTGTAAATTTGCTCAGAAGCCAGATTTTGCTGCAGAAATGCGTTATATGGCAGAATCTAGCACCAAATACATCATTTTTCATGTTTTTAGAGTGCTATTCGCAGTTTTACAAACTTTGGAATGAGTCGAAATCACGCTTTTCCGGGCAGATTTTCACAATCAAAAAGTTCATATTCCTATTCAGGACCTCATAATATGTATGAATCCATCAACAAAAACATCATTTCTCGTTTTTTCAGAGCGCTATCTGCAGTTATATGAAGTTTGAAATAAGTCAAAATTACCACATTCTTAGCGGTTTCAAAGTATCGCAAATCACATAAATCTATCCAATACAACATAATACGCATGAATCCGTCCTCAAATGCACAAAATTTTGCGTTTCCAGCGAGTTATCAGCGTTTTTTTTGAGTTTCGTTGAGAAATTTTTGAATCTTTAAATCTGCTCAGAAGCAAGATTTTGCTTCAGAAATGCGTTATATGGCAGAATCTAGCACCAAATACATCATATTTCGTGTTTTTAGAGTGCTATTCGCAGTTTTACAAGCTTTGGAATAAGTCGAAATCACGCTTTTTCCGGGCAGATTTTCACGATCAAAAAGTTCATATTCCTATTCAGGAACTCATAATATGTATGAATCCATCAACAGAACATCATATCTCGTGTTTTCAGAGTGCTATCTGCAGTTATATGAAGTTTGAAATAAGTCAAAATTACCACATTCTCAGCGGTTCCAAAGTATCGCAAATCACATAAATCTATCCAATACAACATAATACGCATGAATCTGTCCTCAAATGCACAAAACTCTGCGTTTCCAGCGAGTTATCAGCGTTTTTCCTGAGTCTCGTTGAGAAATTTTTGATTGTGTAATTCTGCTCAGAAGCAAGAATTTGCTTCAGAAATGCGTTATATGGCAGAATCTAGCACCAAATACATCATATTTTGTGTTTTTAGAGTGCTATTCGCAGTTTCACAAACTTTTGCATAGGTCGAAATCACGCTTTTTCGGACAGATTCTCACAATCAAAAAGTTCATATTCATATTCAGGACCTCATAATATGTATGAATCCATCAACAAAAACATCATTTCTCGTGTTTCCAGAGCGCTATCTGCAGTTATATGAAGTTTGAAATAAGTCAAAATTACCACATTCTCAGCGGTTTCAAAGTATCGCAAATCACATAAATCTATCCAATACAACATAATACGCATGAATCCGTCCTCAAATGCACAAAATTCTGCGTTTCCAGCAAATTATCAGCGTTTTTTCTTAGTTTCGTTGAGAAATTTCTGATGCTGTAAATCTGCTCAGAAGCAAGATCTTGCTTTAGAAATGCGTTATATGGCAGAATCTAGCATCAAATACAGCATATTTTGTGTTTTTAGCGTGCTATTCGCAGTTTTACAAACTTTGGAATAAGTCGTAATCACGCTTTTCCGGGCAGATTTTCACGATCAAAAAGTTCATATTCCTATTCAGGAACTCATAATATGTATGAATCCATCAACAAAAACATTATATCTCGTGTTTTCAGAGCGCTATCTGCAGTTATATGAAGTTTGAAATAAGTCAAAATTACTACATTCTCAGCGGTTTCAAAGAATCGCAAATCACATAAATCTATCCAATACAACATAATACGCATGAATCCGTCCTCAAATGCACAAAATTCTGAGTTTCCAGCGTGTTATCAGCGTTTTTTCTGAGTTTCGTTGAGAAATTTTTGATTCTGTAAATCTGCTCAGAAGCAAGATTTTGCTGCAGAAATGCGTTATATGGCAGAATCTAGCACCAAATACATCATATTTTGTGTTTTTAGAGTGCTATTCTCAGTTTTACAAACTCTGGAATAAGTCGAAATCACGCTTTTCCGGGCAGATTTTCACAATCAAAAAGTTCATATTCCTATCCAGGACCTCATAATATGTATGAATCCATCAACAAAAACATCATATCTCGTGTTTTCAGAGCGCTATCTGCAATTATATGAAGTTTGGAATAAGTCAAAATTACCACATTCTCAGCGGTTTCAAAGTATCGCAAATCACATAAATCTATCCAATACAACATAATACGCATGGATCCGTCCTCAAATGCACAAAACTCTGCGTTTATAGCGAGTTATAAGCGTTTTTTCTTAGTTTCGTTGAGAAATTTTTGATGCTGTAAATCTGCTCAGAAGCAAGATCTTGCTTCAGAAATGCGTTATATGGCAGAATCTAGCATCAAATACAGCATATTTTGTGTTTTTAGAGTGCTATTCGCAGTTTTACAAACTTTAGAATAAGTCGAAATTACGCTTTTCCGGGCAGATTTTCACGATCAAAAAGTCCATATTCCTATTCAGGAACTCATAATATGTATGAATCCATCAACAAAAACATCATATCTCGTGTTTTCAGAGCGCTATCTGCAGTTATATGAAGTTTGAAATAAGTCAAAATTACCACATTCTCAGCGGTTTCAAAGTATCGCAAATCACATAAATCTATCCAATACAACATAATACGCATGAATCTGTCTCCAAATGCACAAAATTTTGCGTTTCCAGCGAGTTATCAGCGTTTTTTCTGAGTCTCGTTGAGAAATTTTTGATTGTGTAATTCTGCTCAGAAGCAAGATTTTGCTTCAGAAATGCGTTATATATCAGAATCTAGCACCAAATATATCATATTTTGTGTTTTGAGAGTGCTATTCGCAGTTTGACAGACTTTGGAATAGGTCGAAATCACGCTTTCCCGGACAGATTTTTGCAATCAAAAAGTTCATATTCATATTCAGGACCTCATAATATGTATGAATCCATCAACAAAAACATCATTTCTAGTCTTTTCAGAGCGCTATCTGCAGTTATATGAAGTTTGAAATAAGTCAAAATTACCACATTCTCAGCGGTGTCAAAGTATCGCAAATCACATAAATCTATCCAATACAACATAATACGCATGAATCCGTCCTCAAATGCACAAAATTCTGCGTTTCCAGCGATTTATCAGCGTTCTTCCTGGGTTTCGTTGAGGAATTTTTGATTGTGTAATTCTGCCCAGAAGCAAGATTTTGCTTTAGAAATGCGTTATATGGCAGAATCTAGCACCAAATACATCATATTTCGTGTTTTCAGAGTGCTATTCGCAGTTTTACAAACTCTGGAATAAGTCGAAATCACGCTTTTCCGGGCAGATTTTCACAATCAAAAAGTTCATATTCCTATTCAGGACCTCATAATATGTATGAATCTATCAACGAAAACATCATTTCTCGTGTTTTCAGAGCGCTATCTGCAGTTATATGAAGTTTGAAATAAGTCAAAATTACCACATTCTCAGCGGTTTCAAAGTATCGCAAATCACATAAATCTATCAAATACAACATAATACGCATGAATCTGTCCTCAAATGCACAAAATTTTGCGTTTCCAGCGAGTTATCAGCGTTTTTTCTGAGTCTCGTTGAGAAATTTTTGATTCTGTAAATCTGCTCAGAAGCAAGATTTTGCTTCAGAAATGCGTTATATGGCAGAATCTAGCACCAAATATATCATATTTTCGTGTTTTTAGAGTGCTATTCGCAGTTTTACAAACTTTGGAATAAGTCGAAATCACGCTTTTCCAGGCAGATTTTCACAATCAAAAAGTTCATATTCATATTCAGGATCTCATAGTATGTATGAATCCATCAACAAAAACATCATTTCTTGTGTTTTCAGAGCGCTATCTGCAGTTATATGAAGTTTGAAATAAGTCAAAATTACCACATTCTCAGCGGTTTCAAAGTATCGCAAATCACATAAATCTATCCAATACAACATGATACGCATGAATCCGTCCTCAAATGCACAAAATTCTGCGTTTCCAGCGAGTTATCAGCGTTTTTTCTGAGTCTCGTTGAGAAATTTTTGATTCTGTAAATCTGCTCAGAAGCAAGATTTTGCTTCAGAAATGCGTTATATGGCAGAATCTAGCACCAAATATATCATATTTCGTGTTTTTAGAGTGCTATTCGCAGTTTTACAAACTTTGGAATGAGTCGAAATCACGCTTTTCCGGGCAGATTTTCAAGGTCAGAGAGTTTATATTCCTATTCAGGAACTCATACTATGTATGAATCCATCAGCAAAAACATCATATCTCGTTTTTTCAGAGCGCTATCTGCAGTTATATGAAGTTTGAAATAAGTCAAAATTACCACATTCTCAGCGGTTTTAAAGTATCGCAAATCACATAAATCTATCCAAAACAACATAATACGCATGAATCCGTCCTCAAATGCACAAAATTCTGCGTTTCCAGCGAGTTATCAGCGTTTTTCCTTAGTTTCGTTGAGAAATTTTTGATGCTGTCAATCTGCTCAGAAGCCAGATTTTGCTGCAGAAATGCGTTATATGGCAGAATCTAGCACCAAATACATCATATTTCGTGTTTTTAGAGTGCTATTCGCAGTTTTACAAACTTTGGAATAAGTCGAAATCACGCTTTTCCGGGCAGATTTTCACAATCAAAAAGTTCATATTCCTATTCAGGACCTCATAATATGTATGAATCCATCAACAGAAACATCATTTCTTGTTTCTTCAGAGCGCTATCTGCAGTTATATGAAGTTTGAAATAAGTCAAAATTACCACATTCTTAGCGGTTTCAAAGTATCGCAAATCACATAAATCTATCCAATACAACATAATACGCATGAATCCGTCCTCAAATGCACAAAATTCTGCGTTTCCAGCGAGTTATCAGCGTTTTTTCTGAGTTTCGTTGAGAAATTTTTGATTCTGTAAATCTGCTCAGAAGCAAGATTTTGCTTCAGAAATGCGTTATATGGCAGAATCTAGCACCAAATACAGCATATTTTGTGTTTTTAGAGTGCTATTCGCAGTTTTACAAACTTTGGAATAAGTCGAAATCACGCTTTTCCGGGCAGATTTTCACGATCAGAAAGTTCATATTCCTATTCAGGAACTCATAATATGTATGAATCCATCAACAAAAACATCATATCTCGTGTTTTCAGAGCGCTATCTGCAGTTATATGAAGTTTGAAATAAGTCAAAATTACCACATTCTCAGCGTTTTCAAAAGTATCGCAAATCACATAAATCTATCCAATACAACATAATACGAGTAGATAAGCAGTAGGGCTTCTGGCTCATATTTCAAAATGGCCGCAATCACCGCACTCTTGCTGTTCGGCTAGTCGGCAATCGCGATGGCTCTCGCGGACAACGAGACCGTCAGATCATGGGCTTTTGCCGCCGCCCCCGCCGCCGCCGCCGTGTGCCATAACCCCAGGGTGCATTCAACCCTGACCCAGCGATGGGGTGCATAATTAACATGTGGTCATATGCGGGTGCGATCAATATTTTGCAGATCTTGAAGTTTAATTTTATTCTTGATCCTCTTTGCCGCTGAGCATACTATACCTGAAGCTGCGGCTGTAGGTCACACGTACCGCTGCTCGGCTAGCCCGTCACCGCAGCCACGACAAAATTTCAAGACGGTAGTGTGTGTTTGAACATACTATACCTAGCGCTAGTCTATTCACAATGGTGTTCAACTTAGGATATTTGAAATGGGATAAATAATACAAACAATATGATTCAATGCATTTATTTTCAGTATTTACAAGTTATACTTATGAACTAAAAGTCCATAGCGATCGAATACCTGAGATACTTGCATGGTGCGCTTGCTTGACAGTGAAGACCACGCCTCTTCATGATGGTCGCAACGATCAATGAAAAATCTTCTAAATAAGACTGTAAAAAATGGCGTTCCGCTGTAGAGTAGAATAAACGCAAACAAAGTTTTCACACATATATTTTCTGTACATACAAATCATACTTATGAACTAAACAATAGAAACATCCAGCACATATCTGAAAATATATCAAAGTTAATTTACAATTGAAAAATATATTGATGAATGAATACCTTACTAGCGCCTGAATGGAATTAGAGGTGGAGGCTTCCCAAATAGTATTTCAGGGATATATCTCTCCACTTCCCTGCACAAACTGCATTTGCAGGTGATATCTCCCCGTAGAAGCTCAGGCGATGGCACATGGTGTAGGATTTTCCTCTCCACTGCGATCACAAGCGACTTCTGGTATTCTACGTTCTCTAATATTGCAATCTGCGTTTGCAAGTAATCAGCTTGCAAACACAAAATATTAACTCTGCTCTTCATCACTTCAATGGTATTCATTTTTAGACTGATGCAGCTTAGGTGCACAATTCCCTTTTCATACTAAGCTCAAAACGATGTCATATTGCAGTATGATGGTTCATATATAGCTTCTGAATAAATTTTGCACTTTAATAATTACGCTAAATAGCAGCAGTTATTCAAACATCCTTGCAAATTTCTATCTTGGGTTGATATGTAAGCCCCCTTTTTCATATTGCTGTTGTACTGTTTGTAACATATGAATAAATTTTGCACTCCAATAAACATCAGAACGCAAACATATGTCCATTGCGATACCAGCATCTTTGCAAATTCTTATCTTGCGGTTGAAAGTACAGTTGAGTTCAAGCTCGCGAGTTACAATGTCATATTGCAGTATGATGGTTCATAGCACATGATACGAATAAATTTTATTATAGCAACACAAACAAACAGCCGTGCCAACATCTTTGCAAATTTTAATTTTGGGGTTGAAAGTACAGTTTCATCAGAGTAAAACCGTTAACCCATATTCAAAGTTTTTCTGGAGTGGGAGAAATTATTTTAGTATAAAAAGATCACTTTGCTCTTTGCAAATTAGTTTAATATCTGACTTCAACTACAAAGCATCAAAATGGCTCTATTCCAAAAGATGAATCAAATCGCTCAGGTGAAAGAACCAATTTCACTAAGTAACCTGAAGAAGGGTAAAAAATACAAAGTCAATAACTGTCGGCGCGTGTCAACAACATTTGGAGAGAAGATAGTTCTGGAGTTGACAACTAACATCCTTTTCCTTGGTGCAAGATTCAACCAACTGACCGATGAAGATATAATTGATTTGAACAAGCAAGCAACCGCTGGAAAACTGTACATCACATCCAAAGGGAAAATTGGAAAAGTTGTCGATATCGAATTCACTTCCGCTTAAAAAGATGGTGCAGATGGCAATTTAGAACATTCAACTAACAGCTCACTCTGAATGACGATCGAATACAAAGACGGACAATGAAGATGGTGATTTATAAGCCTTCAGTGCGCAGAAAAGTCAACAAAAACAATATAAGAAGTGAAATCAATAAGTATTTGTTGAAGCTTCAGCTGTTGAAGAATGATATCAACAATTACTGTGTAATGCGAGAATTAATTAAAAGTGTCGAAGTTTTAGACCTGAAAAATGAAAGTGCGGTTCAGTGACAGTATTCAAATTTATCATATGCACACCTGGACATTTGCATACAGGGCAGCAAGAAAGAATGTTTGGATGCAAGTAGCCATAGACAGAGTTCGCTTTCAATTTAAAATTAAGAATTTTTATGAACCAATATTAATGTCTGTATTACAAAATAGAATTAAACGAACGAAACCTGTACATTAATTGAGAATTTGAATGTTATGTAATGCCATTGGTTTAATGAACTAAAATGATTAATGCAAACTTCCTGTTTTATTTATGTGAAAATCCCCAGGGGTGTGAATAAAACACATCAAATTCTTGAAGGAGTTTATTTTTAAGTATTATAAATATTGCATCATTTGGTTGATTTATCTTTTGGAATACGAATAGTTCTGATGCTCTGTAGTTGATGTTAGATGTTAAACTATAAAATTAATTGTATGAAACCTGTTTATAAGTCAAGAATTTAAAGGTTCTGTATTGGTCTAATGAAATAAAATAATTAATGCAAACTTCCTGTTTTACTTATTCAGGGGTCTGAATGAAACACATTAAATTTATTAAAACAGTTTATTCTCAAGTATCAAATATTACAATACAATATTACATTTAAAACAATTTTTCTTCAATGGGAATGAATTGCCAACTTGATCCTCAGAGGTCGTCAAACAATGTTCGGTGCAGCGTCGATACTCTTGGAATTTTCTATTAGCTCGCCATTCCTGAGGAAACTTGTTCCATAGATCATCAATTTGACCTGATGCAAATGCGATTATGAATTCCATCGGCATACACGCAATTTCTTCCTCTAGCATGAAGTGTAGTATACCACATCCATAGAACTTTTGGAATGAATTAAGAGCTGTAAATCGTTGTTTATACCAATCTTTCAATATATGAACATTTTTTAAGGCGCAATTTTTGCTATGAGAGTCACAGGAACTTAATTTTGAGGGTTCACAGAGCTCCTTTAGAGATGGACAGCCTAACTGCTCTATATTGACAATATCTATTGTCTTCGATCCCAATATCTCTTTCAACCACTTCAATTTTTCATTTCCTTTAACGTATACCTTAGAAGCGTTTCTCAGCATATCCTGAACAATATTCTCCAAAAGGTAATAATCTGTATTGCCGGATTGCCAGTCCAGACTGTGGTGTTTACTGGACAACCACAAAACTGTCTCTTTGCTTTTAGTATCCAATTTAGACCATGAATAAGGGGGTAGGAATATTTTCGATCTGCAGAGGTCAGTATGCACGTCTAAGGCAGCAATTTCCTTACAAATAAATTTAATCTTATCATCATCATAGACTTGAAAGCCTTGTAGGTCTACAATTATCGCAGACATGTTGATCATTCAAGTGACTATTGAAAAATGAGATTCAGCTTCATTCAACATTGTCCTTATGAATCCAACTATTGTGCCTATTGTCAAAACCCAACCATTTTATATATAATTCATCCCCTCTCCGTTTCAACACTTTCTCCACAAGATAAACGTCTGAATACGCAACCCTTTGTAATTCATAACTATGAAATCCGCCTTTTATGATTTGACCAGCGTGATCTTTGAGAATGTAGGTTACAGGATTCGTGAATTGAACTTTATCAATAACAAAAATTTCATTGGACCAGTTTGGTGTGTAACCCTTCACAAAAGCTTGTCTATGTTTACTGATGCGTACATAATCACCCTCATTAAACTTTGCGGGGCCTGTCATTTTTATCCGGTTATAAATAGTATCAAGAAGTGATTTTGCATTCTTTTTATTCACATCATTCGGTCGCATTTGGATAGTCCGATGTTTTGTCGAGTTGTATTTCTCAGTTAATTTTGGTAATAGATTCAACCACTTATGATTTCCCTGTAGACTAAATCCCTTCCAAATCATTGATTTCAATGTGCGAATTACTCGTTCAGCCATTGATGCTTTTGTGGTGCTAAATGTTGAATAGTGATTTATTTTGTATTTTTCCATCAAACTTTGGAAGCTTTTATTATAAAATTCTCCTCCCATGTCTGTTTGTAAATTTTTTGGCGCCTGTTTCTGCAATATACTTAGCATAGCTTTTGTGACATCTAAACCCGATTTGCTTTTTACAGGCTTCGTCCACAGATACTTGGAGAACGCATCAATTACAATTAGAATGTATCGGTACCCTTTATTGACTCTAGAATAAGGAATCATTTCAACTAAATCTGCTTGGAATAGATCATTTAGTCCTTTAACAATTACACTTCGTCTTGGGAAATTGATGCGAGCTGGTTTGTGTAGTTCATCCACAACATGTCGTTTAATTTTTGACATTATATACCTGAGTTTCTATTATCAATTCCAAATGTAATTCAGGGAACTGAGTGCCTACAGAAGTAGGATAAATTTTCAATTTATCACCACTAACGATATCTCGCTTAGTGAGATCTGAGACACGAGTAGTATCATTAATACGATAGTTGAGAAATGCTTTTGAATTATCCACTTTGATTTGGAGAATTCTCCCAGAAACTGGCAAATTATAGTGTGAATGATCAGGGCTATTTAGAACCTCATAGATGTCTTTCTTGAGAGCCAGCGTCAAATTGATCAGGGTGATGGTTCTTAAACTCTTAATGAAATTGGATATCTCAATTTGAGTGTGGCCTTTGATATTTTTCTCCAGCTGAGGCTTGAGCTCATCAATTCTGATTCTATTCGCAAGTAACTCCTTACTGAAGCCAGTAATTCTTCTATCAATATATTTTCTAGTTTTATAATGCTCAATATGAGAACCAAACTTGTCCAGAGACATTGTTAGAATGACACTATTCGATAACGTCAGCCTCTTTTAATTCTTCAATTATTGAAATAATTTCATTATCATGTCCAGAATGGCCGGCATCTCGTGACGCTATTAACAGACGTAGTCTATCAACCAACTCATTGATATCGTTCCAATATACGTAGTCAACAGGTTTGTCATTGAATTTTTTAAAATAGCCTTTGGCATACTTTAGACCAAACCGTTTGGGGGCTGAGACAATCCTTTTACGCGTTTCCAGCAGAGGTCCAATTATATTTGTATATTTATATGATTTTGAGCCAGCAACTTGTTCAGATTCACTATAATGGCGGCGTGCAGCGTTAGTCCTTTTAACAATATCAACGTAATTCTCGCGATCGGTTTGAGTATAACCCAGTGGCTGTTTTTTGAATACTTATTCGTAGAGACCCGGTGTTCCCGTATATTTTATATTATTTACGATTAAATCTTTACCATCAATTTTAATCTCAGAGTTACCAATGAAAAACTTGTCGCTCTCAACATCATGGCGTACACCATATCTATGATCAAATGAATCACTTTGGTCAGTTAACATTTCTTCAACATATTGCCTGGGTAATGGATCATATTGATCTAAATACTCCCGGAATGAGGGTTCCTGTGTTAAATTTAATATATCTTCTCTAGTTATGGATGGTTCTTCAAACACTTCATCTTCATTGCCTGTCTCGGCTATGACATTTGTTTCCAAGAATTTAGGGCCGGTCAGGTCTTCTTTCACAGTTTCACCTACTCCTTCTTCTTCTTCCTTCTCCACTTTAGGCTCACTTTTAATTTCCTGTTTTATCACGGGCAAGTTATCTACAATATTCTGTAAAGATTTGATTATTGGCTTATACTGAGTTTGTAATTTAGCTTCTGTTTGCAAGGCACCAAGTTTAAGATTTCTGAGCTTCTGTCTCACAATGTTCCTAGTTTTTATGATATCTCTCGTCAAACGTGGATCCATGATTAAACCACACAAATTAAGAGTGTTTGAATAATAGATATTATGAGAATAACCAGCTCAGCAATAACGATGAAAACTGAAGAATTTAACATAGCCAGTTCCAACAGCTTTTGAACCGCTTTGAACAGCTCTGATGAACCGATGAACAGCTCTGATTAACTGATAAACAGCTCTTGAACCGCTTTGAACAGGTCTGATGAACTGATAAACAGCTTTTGAACCGCTTTGAACAGGTCTGTTGAACTGATAAACAGCTCTTGAACAGGTCTGATGAACTGATAAACAGCTCTTGAACCGCTTTGAACAGGTCTGATGAACTGATAAACAGCTTTTGAACCGCTTTGAACAGGTCTGTTGGACTGATAAACAGCTCTTGAACAGGTCTGATGAACTGATAAACAGCTTTTGAACCGCTTTGAACAGCTCTGATGAACTGATGAACAGCTCTGATGAACTGATAAACAGCTCTGATGATAGTCACCACGTAAATGATAATGTTAGCTAAGATCTTTGCTATATATTATGAACTGATCAAATCCTTTGCGATAGCGCCCTCTGTCAATATTACTGTCCTTGTCAATCACAAGAAAACCGTACTTATCGAGCCAGCAAAACGAACACAAGTTTTTGAATTGCTCATACGTAAAATCTGTATTAACATGATCCATATATACATGTCGTAGATTCAAATCATCTTGCTTGAATAATATTATAAAATTCACGTTATCACGTATTAGATGTTTCGGAATCCTAGTGTAGCTCTGACAGAGATAGAAGCAGTCTATTTTTTTATGTCGACCCATGCTGAAGAACTCTCTGATCACATTTTGGTCATCACAAGCAACATCGTCAAATATAAATACAGAATCACATTTTGCATCATCAGGTCTGATAATTTCTGAGTTCTCATTATATGCGTTGAATCCAATTTCTTCAATCGGTTCCAATAACATCCTTAAGTACACATATTTCGGCTGGAACAATGATTTTGAATAGATATAGACATTTGAGAAACATAATCCATTCTCATCCTCTAGCAGTGCAATCATTATATTTGTCTTGCCAGCACCACTTGGACCAGCTATAATGCCCCGAATTATATTTGGCAGCAATGTGCTATGACGCCGTTCAACAACGATATCATTGAAATCATAATTTTTCACTTCAATGTTACAGTTTTGTTTCACCGTTTGCATGATTGTATGAATTAAGCATAGAACATGACTCTAACACAGTCTATCGTTGACTGTTGTCACAGCTAGACGTGTCTGCTTTAAATAATCATAAAGATGGTGAGAAAATCATCAAGTCTGTCGTTTCGTAATGCTATAAGTCGCGTGCGAAAAGCCATAAAATCTAAAAACTCCAAGTCTGATCTGAACAAGTCAGCTAAAATTGCTTTGCGAACTGTTAAGAGAATCAAGAGGCGAATCAAAAGTCCTAGGGTAATACCCGTTCCAAAATCGGGAGGTTTCTTACCGTTAATACCAATTTTTGCCGGTCTGAGCGCTTTAGGCGCGCTTAGTGGTGGAGCAGCGGGCATCGCTAAGGCTGTGAATGATGCACGAGCAGCAGCTGAGCATTTGAAAGAATCTGAACGTCACAATAAGATCATGGAATCCATCGCGTTGGGAAAGGGTCTCTACTTGAAACCATATCGCAAAGGTCTTGGTCTGTATCTGAATCAGTCAAAAAACTACCATTGAAATTACCATCGCGTGCCCTGAGTAACATTGATATTGAGAAATATGCTAAACAACTAAAGATCCCATGTTTCAGAGGTGTTTTTATGAGAGATAAATTACCCAAGAAAATAAATTGTAACGAATGTGCAATTGTCAATTTAGATGATAGCTATAGGTCAGGTACACACTGGGTGGCCTATATAAAGCGTAATAATTTAATAAAATACTTTGACAGTTTTGGAAACCTAGTGCCACCGAAAGAACTTGTTGATTATTTCGGAAAGTGTAGTACTATCCTTTATAATTATAGTAGATATCAGTCCTTTAATAGTGTAAAATGCGGACATTTGTGCTTAGCATTTCTATATGAGCAAGTGCAATTATAGTTCAGTGTTCAGTTAGCCGTCATGTCTTACACATTCACATTCTTCGGGGATAACACAATCATCAATCAATCTTTTTATCCACCAATTATACTCGATGATGAATCAGAATATCTTCTTGGCCTGATAAGCTTCGAAGTTTATAATGCGATCCCAAATATCGATGAAAAAAACAATAAGTTCAGTATTGGCGATAGGATCATAACAATTCCAGAAGGTTCTTATGAGCTGGCCGATATAAACAAATATTTGAATGAAAAATTGGATGCAGGTACCAAGTTGAACATCGAAGCTAACAACAACACGCTTAAATGTGAAATTGAGAGTAATAATGTGATAGATTTTACCTTAGATGATTCACCTCGTGATATATTGGGTTTTAAATCGCGAAAACTTCAGGGCAATCACCCTCATGAATCTGACAATCCAGTATCAATCATAAGGGTTAATGCTATATGTATTGAGTGCAGCATAACTACAAACTCGTATTCAAATAGCAAGAATGTGCATATTATACATGAATTCTTCCCCCAAGTTCCACCAGGCTTCAAAATCATTGAAATTCCCAGTCAGATAATCTATCTACCAATCAACACTCGTATAATAAACTCCTTAACTCTTAAAATAGTCGACCAGGACGGTAACTTGATCAATTTCAGAGGAGAAGTCTTAGCGGTCAGACTACACCTTAAGAGACAAAATGGGGATCAAATTCAATAATTCAATTGGTAAACATATAAATAATCTGAGCAATCCTCATAGCTCCATTAATAGGACAGTTGCCAAAGGGTCAACATCTATTAATAAACAGTTCCTGGAATCATTAGGATTCAAAACTCGAACTGGATAAGAAGAAGAAGCGAATTAAAGCTATTGTCGTGTGGTTTGGAGTACAGTTCAAGAAATCTGCTAATTTCATACTTTGTGTCCATCAAAATGAATGTTAATATACTGAGTGTAACTGAAAAAGCTCTATTTGACGACTCAATCAGTCATGCTGAGAAACATACGCACCAGCCTTATGCCTCTACAACTTTGAATAATAACGATGAAATTCGCATCCCTATTCAACAACAGGATCTGTACACTTTGCCCTGGAACAGTTTATTATATATTGAGGGTAAACTCCTCACACATGACAACAAAGTTTCAAAGACAGCTAAATTAGTTAACAATGCATTTGCCTTCCTATTCAGTGAAATTCGATATGAAATTTGAGGTATAGTAATAGATCGAGTTCGAAATCCTGGAATAACTTCTACGATGAAAGCTTACGTTTCGTATAACACAAATGAAAGTAAACGTTTGCAAAACGCTGGATGGTCACCATCAGCAGATAATACAAAACAAATTGTCAATGATCAAGGAGATTTCAATGTGTGTATTCCTCTAAGTATGCTTTTGGGATTCTGCGAGGACTTCAAGAAAATCATCCTGCATGTACAACAAGAATTAGTGCTGATAAGAAGTAGTTCCGATTTGAATGCTATTGAAAACAGTGTTGAGAATGAGAATATGAAAATTGAGCTGAGCAAAGTTCATTGGAAGATTCCACACATTTCGGTGGCTGACGCTGAGCGACTTATGCTAATGAAGTATATGGAAAAAAGTGTCAATTTGGAAATGGCGTTCCGCAGCTGGGAACTCCATGAATTTCCAATGCTTCAGAAGACTCAACGACATTCTTGGCCTATTAAGACTAGTACACAACTAGAGACACCGCGTTTCATAATTTTTGGTCTACAGACGGATAGAAAAAATAAATTTAATAAAGATATGAGTAAATTTGATCATTGTCATCTAACGAATAACAAGTTATATCTAAATTCGGAGATGTTTCCGTATGATAACCTTAATTTAAACATTAAGAATAATCATTGGGCAATGTTGTATGAGATGTACACGCAATTCCAGCTCTCTTTCTATGAGCGGCCGTGCGAGCCAGTATTTTCGCCGCATGAGTTCCTTAAAACAGCGCCTTTGGTTGTAATAGATTGTTCACATCAAAGTGAAACATTAAAATCTGGAAATGTTGATATTCGACTTGAATTTGAAACAAATGAAAACATACCGGATAATACAGCTGCCTATTGCCTAATCATACATGATAAGTTAATAAGTTATAATCCATTAACAAATATTATCAGTAGTATGTAAGTTATAATCTACTAGTATGTAAGCTTTATTTCAATAAATTGTATTTGCTTCTGAGAATAAATATTTTTACAAAGCTCAGAGTTTAATTTATAATTGCCCTTGTAAACATATGTGAATGCTAATATGCACATTAAAATTCAGAGTTGTGACATATGGTCAAGTGTTAAGTATAGCAAAATCCATGCGTGCGTGAACATATCAGTTAGGATGCGTGACTCAATCGTTTTGCAATGCAAAGCCATGTGGTTTAGGATGCAAATTTAATTAGCACGGTCATGTAAATATGACTCATCATTTATGATACAGCTTGAAGAATGCGGGTTGAACACGTGCGCATTTAAACACAAGGGTTGTCATGCATGTATGAACTTGTCCCGATTTAAATACAGACTTGAGGAAGAAATCGAATAATGAGTTTCAGAAAAATTATTTCAAATTATAACGCAATATTTGGTAAAACAATGGAAAACCTCAGACAGCATAAAGACGTGAGATTGGTAACTAAATGGCATGGTCGGTACGGTGCGAAAGCGTTGATTGTTAAACCAAATTTCCACAGTTGCACAGTACTAGACAAAGACATTATATTGATAGAAATGAGTCAAAAAGCTATTGTCTTCACTAAACCTATTTACGTTGGATTCTGTGTGTTGGACCTTTCAAAAACATATATTTTCATTATAAAAGCCCATGATCTGACGGTCTCGTTGTCCGCGAGAGCCATCGCGATTGCCGACTAGCCGAACAGCAAGAGTGCGGTGATGGCGGCCATTTTGAAATATGAGCCAGAAGCCCTACTGCTTATCTACTAATACGCATGAATCTGTCCTCAAATGCACAAAATTTTGGGTTTCCAGCGAGTTATCAGCGTTTTTTCTGAGTCTCGTTGAGAAATTTTTAATTGTGTAATTCTGCTCAGAAGCAAGATTTTGCTTCAGAAATGCGTTATATGGCAAAATCTAGCACCTAATACATCATATGTCGTGTTTTAAGAGTGCTATTCGCAGTTTTACAAACTTTGGAATAAGTCGAAATCACGCTTTTCCGGGCAGATTTTCAAGATCAAAGAGTTCATATTCCTATTCAGGAACTCATAATATGTATAAATCCATCAACAAAAACATCATATCTCGTGTTTTCAGAGCGCTATCTGCAGTTATATGAAGTTTGAAATAATCCAAAATTACCACATTCTCAGCGGTTTCAAAGTATCGCGAATCACATAAATCTATCCAATACAACATGATACGCATGAATCCGTCCTCAAATGCACAAAATTCTGCGTTTTTAGCGAGTTATCAGCGTTTTTTCTTAGTTTCGTTGAGAAATTTTTGATGCTGTAAATCTGCTCAAAAGCCAGATTTTGCTGCAGAAATGCGTTATATGGCAGAATCTAGCACCAAATACATCATATTTCGTGTTTTTAGAGTGCTATTCGCAGTTTTACAAACTTTGGAATAAGTCGAAATCACGCTTTTCCGGACAGATTTTCACGATCAAAAAGTTCATATTCCTATTCAGGAACTCATAATATGTATGAATCCATCAACAAAAACATAATATCCCGTGTTTTCAGAGCGCTATCTGCAGTTATATGAAGTTTGAAATAAGTCAAATTTACCACATTCTCAGCGGTTTCAAAGTATCGCAAATCACATAAATCTATCCAATACAACATAATACGCATGAATCCGTCCTCAAGTGCACAAAACTCTGCGTTTCCAGCGAGTTATAAGCGTTTTTTCTTAGTTTCGTTGAGAAATTTTTGATGCTGTAAATCTGCTCAGAAGCCAGATTTTGCTGCAGAAATGCGTTATATGGCAGAATCAAGCACCAAATACATCATATTTCGTGTTTTTAGAGTGCTATTCGCAGTTTTACAAACTTTGGAATAAGTCGAAATCACGCTTTTCCGGACAGATTTTCACGATCAAAAAGTTCATATTCCTATTCAGGAACTCATAATATGTATGAATCCATCAACAAAAACATCATATCCCGTGTTTTCAGAGCGCTATCTGCAGTTATATGAAGTTTGAAATAAGTCAAATTTACCACATTCTCAGCGGTTTCAAAGTATCGCAAATCACATAAATCTATCCAATACAACATAATACGCATGAATCCGTCCTCAAGTGCACAAAACTCTGCGTTTCCAGCGAGTTATCAGCGTTTTTTCTGAGTCTCGTTGAGAAATTTCTGATTGTGTAATTCTGCTCAGAAGCAAAATTTTGCTTCAGAAATGCGTTATATGGCAGAATCTAGCACCAAATACATCATATTTCGTGTTTTTAGAGTGCTATTCGCAGTTTTACAAACTTTGGGATAAGTCGAAATCACGCTTTTCCGGGCAGATTTTCACGATCAAAAAGTTCATATTCCTATTCAGGAACTCATAATATGTATGAATCCATCAACAAAAACATCATATCTCGTGTTTTCAGAGCGCTATCTGCAGTTATATGAAGTTTGAAATAAGTCAAAATTACCACATTCTCAGCGGTTTTAAAGTATCGCAAATCACATAAATATATCCAATACAACATAATACGCATGAATCTGTCCTCAAATGCACAAAATTTTGCGTTTCCAGCGAGTTATCAGCGTTTTTTCTGAGTCTCGTTGAGAAATTTTTGATTGTGTACTTCTGCTCAGAAGCAAGATTTTGCTTCAGAAATGCGTTATATGGCAGAATCTAGCACCAAATACATCATATGTCGTGTTTTTAGAGTGCTATTCGCAGTTTTACAAACTCTAGAATAAGTCGAAATCACGCTTTTCCGGGCAGATTTTCACGATCAAAGAGTTTATATTCCTTTCCAGGAACTCATAATATGTATGAATCCATCAACAAAAACATCATATCTCGTGTTTTCAGAGCGCTATCTGCAGTTATATGAAGTTTGAAATAAGTCAAAATTACCACATTCTCAGCGGTTTCAAAGTATCGCAAATCACATAAATCTGTCCATTACAACATAATACGCATGAATCCGTCCTCAAATGCACAAAATTCTGCGTTTCCAGCGAGTTATCAGCGTTTTTTCTCAGTTTCGTTGAGAAATTTTTGATGCTGTAAATCTGTTCAGAAGCCAGATTTTGCTGCAGAAATGCGTTATATGGCAGAATCTAGCACCAAATACATCATATTTCGTGTTTTTATAGTGCTATTCGCAGTTTTACAAACTTTGGGATAAGTCGAAATCACGCTTTTCCGGGCAGATTTTCACGATCAAAAAGTTCATATTCTTATTCAATAACTCATAATATGTATGAATCCATCAACAAAAACATCATATCTCGTGTTTTCAGAGCGCTTTCTGCAGTTATATGAAGTTTGAAATAAGTCAAAATTACCACATTCTCAGCGGTTTCAAAGTATCGCAAATCACATAAATCTATCCAATACAACATAATACGCATGAATCCCTCCTCAAATGCATAAAATTCTGCGTTTCCAGCGAGTTATCAGCGTTTTTTCTGAGATTTGTTGAACAATTTTTGATCCTGTAAATCTGCTCAGAAGCAAGATTTTGCTTCAGAAATGCGTTATATGGCAGTATCTAGCACCAAAAACATCATATTTTGTGTTTTTAGAGTGCTATTCGCAGTTTTACAAACTTTGGAATCAGTCGAAATCACGCTTTTCCGGGCAGATTTTCACGATCAAAAAGTTCATATTCCTATTCAGGACCTCATAATATGTATGAATCCATCAACAAAAACATCATTTCTCGTTTTTCCAGAGCGCTATCTGCAGTTATATGAAGTTTGAAATAAGTCAAATTTACCACATTCTCAGCGGTTTCAAAGTATCGCAAATCACATAAATCTATCCAATACAACATAATACGCATGAATCTGTCCTCAATTGCACAAAATTTTGCGTTTTCAGCGAGTTATCAGCGTTTTTTCTGAGTCTCGTTGAGAACTTTTTGCTTGTGTAATTCTGCTCGGAAGCAAGATTTTGCTTCAGAAATGCGTTATATGGCAGAATCTAGCACCAAATACATCATATTTCGTGTTTTTAGAGTGCTATTCGCAGTTTTACAAACTTTGGAATAAGTCAAAATCACGCTTTTCCGGGCAGATTTTCACAATCAAAAAGTTCATATTCATATTCAAGACCTCATAATATGTATAAATCCATCAACAAAAACATCATTTCTCGTTTTTCCAGAGCGCTATCTGCAGTTATATGAAGTTTGAAATAATCCAAAATTACCACATTCTCAGCGGTTTCAAAGTATCGCAAATCACATAAATCTATCCAATACAACATAATACGCATGAATCCGTCCTCAAATGCACAAAATTCTGCGTTTCCAGCGAGTTATCAGCGTTTTTTCTTAGTTTCGTTGAGAAATTTTTGATGCTGTAAATCTGCTCAGAAGCCAGATTTTGCTGCAGAAATGCGTTATATGGCAGAATCTAGCACCAAATACATCATATTTCGTGTTTTTAGAGTGCTATTCGCAGTTTTACAAACTTTGGAATAAGTCGAAATCACGCTTTTCCGGACAGATTTTCACGATCAAAAAGTTCATATTCCTATTCAGGAACTCATAATATGTATGAATCCATCAACAAAGACATCATATCCCGTGTTTTCAGAGCGCTATCTGCAGTTATATGAAGTTTGAAATAAGTCAAATTTACCACATTCTCAGCGGTTTCAAAGTATCGCAAATCACATAAATCTATCCAATACAACATAATACGCATGAATCCGTCCTCAAGTGCACAAAACTCTGCGTTTCCAGCGAGTTATCAGCGTTTTTTCTGAGTCTCGTTGAGAAATTTCTGATTCTGTAATTCTGCTCAGAAGCAAGATTTTGCTTCAGAAATGCGTTATATGGCAGAATCTAGCACCAAATACATCATATTTCGTATTTTTAGAGTGTTATTCGCAGTTTTACAAACTTTGGAATAAGTCGAAATCACGCTTTTCCGGGCAGATTTTCACGATCAAAAAGTTCATATTCCTATTCAGGAACTCATAATATGTATGAATCCATCAACAAAAAACATCATATCTCGTGTTTTCAGAGCGCTATCTGCAGTTATATGAAGTTTGAAATAAGTCAAAGTTACCCACATTCTCAGCGTTTTCAAAGTATCGCAAATCACATAAATATATCCAATACAACATAATACGCATGAATCTGTCCTCAAATGCACAAAATTTTGCGTTTCCAGCGAGTTATCAGCGTTTTTTCTGAGTCTCGTTGAGAAATTTTTTGATTGTGTACTTTTGCTCAGAAGCAAAATTTTGCTTCAGAAATGCGTTATATGGCAGAATCTAGCACCAAATACATCATATGTCGTGTTTTTAGAGTGCTATTCGCAGTTTTACGAACTCTAGAATAAGTCGAAATCACGCTTTTCCGGGCAGATTTTCACGATCAAAGAGTTTATATTCCTTTCAGGAACTCATAATATGTATGAATCCATCAACAAAAAACATCATATCTCGTGTTTTCAGAGCGCTATCTGCAGTTATATGAAGTCTGAAATAAGTCAAAATTATCACATTCTCAGCGGTTTCAAAGTATCGCAAATCACATAAATCTGTCCATTACAACATAATACGCATGAATCCGTCCTCAAATGCACAAAATTCTGCGTTTCCAGCGAGTTATCAGCGTTTTTTCTCAGTTTCGTTGAGAAATTTTTGATGCTGTAAATCTGTTCAGAAGCCAGATTTTGCTGCAGAAATGCGTTATATGGCCGAATCTAGCACCAAATACATCATATTTCGTGTTTTTAGAGTGCTATTCGCAGTTTTACAAACTTTGGGATAAGTCGAAATCACGCTTTTCCGGGCAGATTTTCACGATCAAAAAGTTCATATTCTCATTCAATAACTCATAATATGTATGAATCCATCAACAAAAACATCATATCTCGTGTTTTCAGAGCGCTTTCTGCAGTTATATGAAGTTTGAAATAAGTCAAAATTACCACATTCTCAGCGGTTTCAAAGTATCGCAAATCACATAAATCTATCCAATACAACATAATACGCATGAATCCTTCCTCAAATGCACAAAATTCTGCGTTTCCAGCGAGTTATCAGCGTTTTTTCTGAGATTTGTTGAACAATTTTTGATCCTGTAAATCTGCTCAGAAGCAAGATTTTGCTTCAGAAATGCGTTATATGGCAGTATCTAGCACCAAAAACATCATATTTTGTGTTTTTAGAGTGCTATTCGCAGTTTTACAAACTTTGGAATCAGTCGAAATCACGCTTTTCCGGCAGATTTTCACGATCAAAAAGTTAATATTCCTATTCAGGACCTCATAATATGTATGAATCCATCAACAAAAACATCATTTCTCGTTTTTCCAGAGCGCTATCTGCAGTTATATGAAGTTTGAAATAAGTCAAATTTACCACATTCTCAGCGGTTTCAAAGTATCGCAAATCACATAAATCTATCCAATACAACATAATACGCATGAATCTGTCCTCAATTGCACAAAATTTTGCGTTTTCAGCGAGTTATCAGCGTTTTTTTCTGAGTCTCGTTGAGAACTTTTTGCTTGTGTAATTCTGCTCGGAAGCAAGATTTTGCTTCAGAAATGCGTTATATGGCAGAATCTAGCACCAAATACATCATATTTCGTGTTTTTAGAGTGCTATTCGCAGTTTTACAAACTTTGGAATAAGTCGAAATCACGCTTTTCCGGGCAGATTTTCACAATCAAAAGTTCATATTCATATTCAAGACCTCATAATATGTATAAATCCATCAACAAAACAACATTTCTCGTGTTTTCAGAGCGCTATTTGCAGTTATATGAAGTTTAAAATAAGTCAAAATTACCACATTCCCAGCGGTTTCAAAGTATCGCAAATCACATGAATCTATCCAATACAACATAATACGCATGAATCTGTCCTCAAATGCACAAAATTTTGCGTTTCCCGCGAGTTATCAGCGTTTTTTCTGAGTCTCGTTGATAAATTTTTGATTGTGTAATTCTGCTCAGAAGCAAGATTTTGCTTCAGAAATGCGTTATATGGCAGAATCTAGCACCAAATACATCATATTTCGTGTTTTTAGAGTGTTATTCGCAGTTTTACAAACTTTGGAATCAGTCGAAATCACGCTTTTCCGGGCAGATTTCCACAATCAAAAAGTTCATATTCCTATCCAGGAACTCATAATATGTATGAATCCATCAACAAAAACATCATTTCTTGTGTTTTCAGAGCTCTATCTGCAGTTATATGAAGTTTGAAATAAGTCAAAATTACCACATTCTCAGCGGTTTCAAAGTATCGCAAATCACATAAATCTATCCAATACAACATATTACGCATGAATCCGCCGTCAAATGCACAAGATTCTGCCTTTCCAGCAAGTTATCAGCGTTTTTTCTGAGTTTCGTTGAGAAATTTTTGATGCTGTAAATCTGCTCAGAAGCCAGATTTTGCTGCAGAAATGCGTTATATGGCAGAATCTAGCACCAAATACATCATATTTCGTGTTTTTAGAGTGCTATTCGCAGTTTTACAAACTTTGGAATAAGTCGAAATCACGCTTTTCCGGACAGATTTTCACGATCAAAAAGTTCATATTCCTATTCAGGAACTCATAATATGTATGAATCCATCAACAAAAACATCATATCCCGTGTTTTCAGAGCGCTATCTGCAGTTATATGAAGTTTGAAATAAGTCAAATTTACCACATTCTCAGCGGTTTCAAAGTATCGCAAATCACATAAATCTATCCAACACAACATAAATACGCATGAATCCGTCCTCAAGTGCACAAAACTCTGCGTTTCCAGCGAGTTATCAGCGTTTTTTCTGAGTCTCGTTGAGAAATTTCTGATTGTGTTATTCTGCTCAGAAGCAAGATTTTGCTTCAGAAATGCGTTATATGGCAGAATATAGCACCAAATACATCATATTTCGTATTTTTAGAGTGCTATTCGCAGTTTTACAAACTTTGGAATAAGTCGAAATCACGCTTTTCCGGGCAGATTTTCACGATCAAAAAGTTCATATTCCTATTCAGGAACTCATAATATGTATGAATCCATCAACAAAAACATCATATCTCGTGTTTTCAGAGCGCTATCTGCAGTTATATGAAGTTTGAAATAAGTCAAAGTTACCACATTCTCAGCGTTTTCAAAGTATCGCAAATCACATAAATATATCCAATACAACATAATACGCATGAATCTGTCCTCAAATGCACAAAATTTTGCGTTTCCAGCGAGTTATCAGCGTTTTTTCTGAGTCTCGTTGAGAAATTTTTGATTGTGTACTTCTGCTCAGAAGCAAGATTTTGCTTCAGAAATGCGTTATATGGCAGAATCTAGCACCAAATACATCATATGTCGTGTTTTTAGAGTGCTATTCGCAGTTTTACAAACTTTATAATAAGTCGAAATCACGCTTTTCCGGGCAGATTTTCACGATCAAAGAGTTAATATTCCTTTCCAGGAACTCATAATATGTATGAATCCATCAACAAAAACATCATATCTCGTGTTTTCAGAGCGCTATCTGCAGTTATATGAAGTTTGAAATAAGTCAAAATTACCACATTCTCAGCGGTTTCAAAGTATCGCAAATCACATAAATCTGTCCATTACAACATAATACGCATGAATCCGTCCTCAAATGCACAAAATTCTGCGTTTCCAGCGAGTTATCAGCATTTTTTCTCAGTTTCGTTGAGAAATTTTTGATGCTGTAAATCTGTTCAGAAGCCAGATTTTGCTGCAGAAATGCGTTATATGGCAGAATCTAGCACCAAATACATCATATTTTGTGTTTTTAGAGTGCTATTCGCAGTTTTACAAGCTTTGGAATAAGTCGAAATCACGCTTTTCCAGGCAGATTTTCACGATCAAAAAGTTCATATTCCTATTCAGGAACTCATAGTTTGTATGAATCCATCAACAAAAACATCATATCTCGTGTTTTCAGAGTGCTATCTGCAGTTATTTGAAGTTTGAAATAAGTCAAAATTACCACATTCTCAGCGGTTTCAAAGTATCGCAAATCACATAAATCTATCCAATACAACATAATACGCATGAATCCGTCCTCAAATGCACAAAATTTTGCGTTTCCAGCGAGTTATCAGCGTTTTTTCTGGGTCTCGTTGAGCAATTTTTGATTGTGTAATTCTGCTCAGAAGCAAGATTTTGCTTCAGAAATGCGTTATATGGCAGAATCTAGCACCAAATACATCATATTTTGTGTTTTTAGAGTGCTATTCGCAGTTTTACAAACTTTGGCATAGGTCGAAATCACGCTTTTCCGGGCAGATTTTCACAATCAAAAAGTTCATATTCCTATTCAGGACCTCATAATATGTATGAATCCATCAATAAAAACATCATTTCTCGTTTTTCCAGAGCGCTATCTGCAGTTATATGAAGTTTGAAATAAGTAAAGATTACCACATTCTCAGCGGTTTCAAAGTATCGCAAATCACATAAATCTATCCAATACAACATAATACGCATGAATCCGTCCTCAAATGCACAAAATTCTGCGTTTCCAGCGAGTTATCAGCGTTTTTTCTGAGCTTCATTGAGAAATTTTTGATTCTGTAAATCTGCTCAGAAGCAAGATTTTGCTTCAGAAATGCGTTATATGGCAGAATCTAGCACCAAATACATCATATTTCGTGTTTTTAGAGTGCTATTCCAAGTTTTACAAGCTTTGGAATAAGTCGAAATCACGCTTTTGCGGGCTGATTTTCACGATCAAAAAGTTCATATTCCTATTCAGGAACTCATAATATGTATGAATCCATCAACAAAAACATCATATCTTGTGTTTTCAGAGTGCTATCTGCAGTTATATGAAGTTTGAAATAAGTCAAAATTACCACATTCTCAGCGGTTTCAAAGTATCGCTAATCACAAAAATCTATCCAATACAACATAATACGCATGAATCTGTCCTCAAATGCTCAAAATTTTGCGTTTCCAGCGAGTTATCAGCGTTTTTTCTAAGTCTCGTTGAGGAATTTTTGATCCTGTTATTCTGCTCAGAAGCAAGATTTTGCTTCAGAAACGCGTTATATGGCAGAATCTAGCACCAAATACATCATATTTAGTGTTTTTAGAGTGCTATTCGCAGTTTTACAAACTTTGGGATGAGTCGAAATCACGCTTTTCCGGGCAGATTCTCACGATCTAAAAGTTCATATTCTTATTCAATAACTCATAATATGTATGAATCCATCAACAAAAACATCATATCTCGTGTTTTCAGAGCGCTATCTGCAGTTATATGAAGTTTGAAATAAGTCAAAATTACCACATTCTCAGCGGTTTCAAAGTATCGCAAATCACATAAATCTATCCAATACAACATAATACGCATGAATCCTTCCTCAAATGCACAAAATTCTGCGTTACCAGCGATTTATCAGCGTTTTTTCTGAGTTTTGTTGAACAATTTTTGATCCTGTAAATCTGCTCAGAAGCAAGATTTTGCTTCAGAAATGCGTTATATGGCAGTATCTAGCACCAAACACATCATATTTCGTGTTTTTAGAGTGTTATTCGCAGTTTTACAAACTTTGGAATAAGTCGAAATCACGCTTTTCCGGGCAGATTTTCACGATCAAAAAATTCATATTCCTATTCAGGAACTCATAATATGTATGAATCCATCAACAAAAACATCATATCTAGTGTTTTCAGAGCGCTATCTGCAGTAATATGAAGTTTGAAATAAGTCAAAATTACCACATTCTCAGCGGTTTCAAAGTATCGCAAATCACATAAGTCTATCCAATACAACATAATACGCATGAATCTGTCCTCGAATGCACAAAATTTTGCGTTTCCAGCGAGTTATCAGCGTTTTTTCTGAGTCTCGTTGATAAATTTTCGATTGTGTAATTCTGCTCAGAAGCAAGATTTTGCTTCAGAAATGCGTTATATGGCAGAATCTAGCACCAAATACATCATATTTCGTGTTTTTAGAGTGTTATTCGCAGTTTTACAAACTTTGAAATCAGTCGAAATCACGCTTTTCCGGGCAGATTTCCACAATCAAAAAGTTCATATTCCTATCCAGGAACTCATAATATGTATGAATCCATCAACAAAAACATCATTTCTCGTGTTTTCAGAGCTCTATCTGCAGTTATATGAAGTTTGAAATAAGTCAAAATTACCACATTCTCAGCGGTTTCAAAGTATCGCAAATCACATAAATCTATCCAATACAACATATTACGCATGAATCCGTCGTCAAATGCACAAAATTCTGCCTTTCCAGCAAGTTATCAGCGTTTTTTCTGAGTTTCGTTGAGAAATTTTTGATTCTATAAATCTGCTCAGAAGCAAGATTTTGCTTCAGAAATGCGTTATGTGGCAGAATCTAGCACCAAATACATCATATTTAGTGTTTTTAGAGTGCTATTCGCAGTTTTACAAACTTTGGGATAAGTCGAAATCACGCTTTTCCGGGCAGATTCTCACGATCTAAAAGTTCATATTCTTATTTAATAACTCATAATATGTATGAATCCATCAACAAAAACATCATATCTCGTGTTTTCAGAGCGCTATCTGCAGTTATATGAAGTTTGAAATAAGTCAAAATTACCACATTCTCAGCGGTTTCAAAGTATCGCAAATCCCATAAATCTATCCAATACAACATAATACGCATGAATCCTTCCTCAAATGCACAAAATTCCGCGTTACCAGCGAGTTATCAGCGTTTTTTCTGAGTTTCGTTGAGGAATTTTTGATTCTGTAAATCTGCTCAGAAGCAAGATTTTGCTTCAGAAATGCGTTATATGGCAGAATCTAGCACCAAATACATCATATTTCGTGTTTTCAGAGTGCTATTCGCAGTTTTACAAACTCTGGAATAAGTCGAAATCACGCTTTTCCGGACAGATTTTCACAAACAAAAAGTTCATATTACTATTCAGGACCTCATAATATGTATGAATCCATCAATAAAAACATCATTTCTCGTGTTTTCAGAGCGCTATCTGCAGTTATATGAAGTTTGAAATAAGTCAAAATTACCACATTCTCAGCGGTTTCAAAGTATCGCAAATCACATAAATCTATCCAATACAACTAGTCCAGGCAAAATAGGAAAAATAGAAGAACTAACCTGTGTATTATCAATTTTCTCAGGAATGTCATGAGGAAGGTCCCTTGATCAAAATGTGTTAGCAAGAAGTGGAATCATCATGCCGCCGGGGGGGAGGGGGCTCTTTGAAGGTCCGGTTTTCAACTATTTTGCTCATAACCTGAAAACGGTACGTCCTAACAGGAAATTTTCAACATAAAAATTGAAGCTCTATAAATTTCCTATAGTTTTGCTCCAGCACATTTTTTTGAAAAAATGCATAGTTTTGGAGATATCCGCTCTCAAATGTAGGCAATCTGTGGAAACACGCAATTTGCCCAAAGTTTTTCGTCAAACTTTTTCTTCTAGCCCTTCCTCCATTAGTTTCACAGCAAAATCGCAAAGAGGAAAGTTGCCGAGCATCAATTTCCTTCAAGAATATATATATACTATGCATGTTTATGTAGCGTAGGTCTGGGGTTGGAGGGTTTTTAAGATTTTGGCAACACATCGTGATTTAACCAGAAAATCTCTGAGTCCTATTTGTCCATAATTGATGGCTATAAATGCCAACATATAAGTACAATATGATATAAATATGAATAATTTATTCAATTTATCACACATAGTAAATGTCGTGTAGACGGGGTTCGCATGAGCTTGTAGTGCATCCTATGTTATGTAGAAGAGTAGTAGTAGAAGAGTTTGTTCCAAAAATTGTTTCTGAATTGACTGGTAGACGAAGCTGTTATAAGCTCCAGCCAGGCAACTCAACATACTGATCCTCTGTGCACCCTCTCTTCCCCATGACACTAGCTCCTTTCAGCTCGTTACATTACTACGTTCTCAGTATCTTTTTCATGAAGCCTGCGCGAGGTAACACAGAGATGGAGATATTTTCTACCACACAATTGCAGGAGCTTCCCTTCAGTGAATCTATCCTCTTCATCCATGGGTTTTCAGGATGCGACACCACAAGCGCAATATCTGGCAAAATAAAAGCGTATATCCTAAAAACATTTGCAAACGAGCCACAGAGCTCGAAATCAGTCTCAGACGTTTTTTACAACCCAACGTCAAGTACTGCAGCCATCACCAAAGCTGAGGAGAAAATGTTTCTCGTCCTGTACCAGGCTTCACTCAACAAATGGGATCCAAACCATCACCGGTACAGTTCCTTCATAAAATCCTCAGCCAAGGCAAAGACAAACTTGGCATCCTTACCACCTACCAAAGGTGCGGCTCAACAGCACTCGCTAAGGGTGTATTATCAAATTCAACAATGGCTTGGCAATAAGCTCCTGGATCCACAACGATGGGGTTGGGTACGAGACAAAAGTGGAGTACTTACCTCTGTCAAGACCCTCTAACCTCTTACTCCTGCAAGTATTCTGGAGTCAATTTTCTGCAGATGTGGGAGTGGTTGTGTATCCAGATGTGGATGCCGGAGGACAGGCATCCACTGTTCACCAGCATGTGTCCGTGAACAGGCATGCTTGAAAGCATCCTCCTCAGCGCTTCTTCTCGAGGAAGATTGCAGTGAGGAAGAGGACAATATACAGAGTTCGTGTAAGACGATACATTATATTATGAACATTCAACTATCACTCTCATCAATTTACATTCAACTCAAAATTATTACTTCACATTTAAATCAGTTATTTTGTTTATATCAATATTATCTGTTTTGTTCTCAACATTTTTTATTTTGAAGTATAAAATTGTACTCTTGTTACTTGTACGTACATTACCGTAACAACCCAAAAATAACTGCCTCCTTCAGCAGACGGAAGGGAATACATTCGTATATATAAATATATATATATATATATATATATATATATATATATATATATATATATATATATAAATAAATATATATATATATATACATATATATATATATATATATATAGATATATATATATATATATAAATAAATATATATATATATATACATATATATATATATATATATATAGATATATATATATATATATATATATATATATATATATATATATATATATATATATATATATATATATATATATATATATATATATATATATAAATCCTCATATCATTTTGGCGTCCTTATATTGCGCGTTTGCATTTAATCTGGCGTCCGTTGTAAATTGGAGTCCGTATATCGGACGCCACTTTAGAATTGCTTTAAAATTTTTTCCTGGCTTGCTCCTGACCTCTAGAGGCTAAATTCAAAATTTCATTTTGACGCCAGAATGATAGGAAAATGAAAATTTTCGTATATTTTTAGTTCCGAAAAATTCCGCTCCGATTTTACGTGGCGTCAAAAATATACGTGTATATTCCCACTTCATATATTCCGCCGTCATACTGGCGTCCAGAAACTTGACAACACTGTCGAAGAACATCGATCGATAATGAAACAGATGCTGGCGCTTTTGACATGGAATTTGTTGGGAGTATGGCTTGAATTTGAAATCATATTTCTTATGTATGTCATAACATAATATTTCTACCAATATTTCATTGGAGACTGAAGTATCATAGTACAGTTACTTGATGTCAGAAATTATTCTTGCTTGGAAGTAATACTATATCAACTTCAAATTTGAGCAGTCAATTTTGAATATTAAGAAAAGACAGTCAAGTACTGCCTCAAGTATGAGAAGTAAGTGGACAAATTCATGTACCTCCTTCCAAAAGTTCAAGAGCCGACCGCACCTTATCGTTCCTAATCAGATTTAGGGCCGAATTGTTTATGAATTGATCGAAGATATAGTAGTCATTAGGATGTCACCTTTAAATCCAGGATCTAGTCCTAAGTATCAAAAAAAAAGGCCATAACCGGTCAATAAGTTCGTGGTTAACTTGAAACTAGTATCAATCGATTGCAGAGGTCAAGAACCTTAGGACAAAACCAGGATACTACCTCCGTTCTATCCAAAACAGAGAAAAAAAACACAGCAATCATGAAGGAAGTTCAAAACGACAGGACAGAGTGTGGTACCTTGGCTTTTTCTCGGAGTATCCGACCTCCGCTACTAGTAAGTACCAGTTTTAATCATAAGTTCTATCAGAGAAGTTGACTCTGACGAAAATTGACCGGAAGTAGCCTTTTTCTGACGCTTAGGACGAGATTCCAGATTTGAAGAGTCTGGCACCCAATTGACCACTATATTTTTGATTGATTCATATAAAATTTGACCGTTAGTTCGATTGGAGAACATAAGGTGCGGTCGGCTCCCCAACTATAGGATAACTATAGGATGTGAGAACTCGCTATTTCATCCGTGATGTGGTCTTATAGTTGTTGTAGGAAAACAAATTATATCGTTTATACAGAGCAAGTGGAACATTTTTGTTGCAAGCTCATCATTGCTTTTACGAAGACTAAATTGATGAATCTCAAATTATTCATGTTTTTGAGGTCCCTGATGGTCCCAAAGTTGCACTCTCAGTGTGATCGAAAAAAAGTTAGAATGGATGGATGAATTATCATTATTACATATTTCCTGTGATACATTATAAGTATGACATAAGCTTGTAATATACAAGGTAACGAAAACTAATATTTGTTCCTATTAATATAATCTATTACAGGATATCACATCCATTATAGTTGAAAAATTTGAAGAGTAGGTATACAACATACATATAAGTTAGGTCTGGGAGAAAACATGATTTTAGTTTTTTTTTTTTGCTCAATTTAAAATTCACTGGTAACATAAAACCGGAACAATTTTGTGTAAAAAACGAAGATGTTGCTTTATTTTTCTTGAATCTGTCAATAACATAGTTCACTAGAAGATAATTTGAGTTACTCTGATAAGCCACAATTTGGTTCAAGATACAAGTTGAATTTTTTTCCAAATGAGAACTTTAACTATTTGAGTGCCAGGTTTTTGCGAAGGGCTATATATTGAATTCATCCAACAATAACTGTATCTCGGAAATGATACGCTCAAACTGATTCTATATAACATTCATCCATTCTATCTCATATTTCAATTTGTGCAAATTATCATACCATCGCTTCTCTTATTCAGTTTGTGAATAGATTAGCATTGACTCTGTTCTCGCAACTGTGTGAGGACATTTCTTGAACTCGAGAAGCTGGCCGCACCTTATGTTCCCTGATTGAACTTACGGTTGAATTGTATAATATGAATCAATCGAGAATATTGTGGTCAATGAAGTGACAGACTTTATAAATCTATAATCCTGCTTCAAGTGTCGGAAAAAAACTACTATTGTTCATTTTTGTTAGGGTCAACTTCCCTGATAGACCTTATAATTGAAACTAGTACCAATCGATAGAGGAGGTCAAATACCTTGGGAAAAAACCAAGATGCTACCCCCTGCTCCGTTCGGAAGGAAAAGGAGAAGAATAGACAATGATAATATTATGAGGAGGCAACACTAGACTGGAAGCATTTTGAACAATTTTGCATTCGATAATGTATCTTTGATAAAAAATTCAACACCATTTCGCTCGAAAATTTGAAAACAATCTGATGTGGACACCACATGTCTTACTTGTACATCTTCTGACTCAATAATTAACAGTTGACACTGATATTGACACTAGGCAAAATCGACTCCGACCAAAATTTGAGATGATAATTTAATCATTTAGATGCTACAATTCATTAATGGTCAGTTGTACCACTCTAACTCAAATTTTAAGCTTCACTTATACAAAAGATATTGAATCGAAATAAGGACAGCAATGTTCATGTTACATTCAATTTTCAAATTCTGATACAATATTGTTGAGTTAGGTGGCACCTAAAGTTCAAGTGGCAGTGGTGCAACTGGCCATTTAACGCTTTAGTAGTCTCAAATACCAAATTTCATCATTCTACGACCGAAGTCTCGAATTTATGCGAAAAATTCAGAGAGATTGTCAGATAAAGCTTACTTTCGGCTCAATAGATTGTTATGAAAATATTAAGTTATCATTCGAATGCTACAATTTCTTTGAATACAAAGTTTCAAGATTCTACAGCTGATTGTTCTGGATTTATATGAAAAATTAGAAAACGTTCTTAGTAAACTGCACTCCTGGTTGATCCGACTGGAGTCATAATGCAAGGTGTACAATTAGGTTTTATAGAAGTGTTTGATACGAAATTTCAATACTCCACGACTGATTGTTTTGAATTAATGCGAAAAACTCGAATAGACTGTGTACTTCCAGCACAGCCAATTAGTATTGAAATAGAAAATAACCATTAAGATGCCACAGGAAAATTCAAAAAAAGGTTCCAAGTACAGTGCATTTCCGGTACAGACGATTGCAGCCATAATAGGGGCTGCAAAATTGGACTTTAGACCAGTCTCAAATACGAAATTTAGCTATATAGATACACACATTCATACGTTTGTACCGACATCAAGCCGAAAATAGTCAAAATGAATTTGGGGATGCTCATAACAAGAGTTTCCATCAAAATCTCGAGATGTGATTCTGGCGGTTCAACAATACTACTTATTTGTACTTTGTACAAGTGAGTTGAAAGAGATTCACTTGGATTACCCTGATACTTATTGCATTTTCGTTATTTCATATTACACAAACAGCAAAGGAAATTCTCAGGGATATACGATATCGAAAGACTCCCGACTTTCAAAACTATACGTTCACCAATTTGCATTGTGGAAAAACTAATCAGAGGATGTAGTTGTACATAGTTCAACAAGTTCCATTCTCATTGGTTGAACTTTTTGCCTTTAAATTGATATATAAGATATGAAGAATGAATACTAATATACGACATGCTCCCAGCAACTTTGAAGAATAGGAATGATCAAATATTTGGACACTTTTGGTCGTAGATTAATTTTATGCCCACATAATTGTTGTATAAATCATCAGTTACAGTTTTGCTCCAGAGGTTTATGTGCTATGTGCTATAAATCAATTTTTTAGGCAATTATAACGAAAAAGGTATTTCTATGGCCCTTTTTGTGACCATGGAGTTTTACTTACTTGTACACATCTATCTAAATTCACTTTTTGCACGATTGGGCGTTTCTATATGTTTACCGGATCTCTATTTGAGGTGGTATGTTGATTTTACTGGCAAACTGTGGTTACTATGGTTATGCTGACTTACCGCCCACGAGCAAAAGCGGTAAGTGAAAAATTGTGGACTTCCACAAGGAATATAAATTAGTTTATCGTTATTTATGATTGAATATTCACAATAAAATGTCAAACTTGACAGCTGACAGCGAGTGAGCAATGAGTGGTAACTCAATTTGAAAGAGAATATTAGGATTCCTATTTCGGGTAGGTCTTCCAAACGTGCAAAAAATTTTGTAAGCATCAGGGTCAATAAGTACAGTACCGATTTCGCTTAATATTTGGAAACATCGCCAAGGCTCGGCCTCCAAACAATAATTCTCAATCGGCAAACCGTACTTACTGACCTTAATACTTAAATAACTATTTTGGGACTGATCTGTTCAATATTACTTTCTTGGGACTGATCTATGAAAACTTTTCGATTAACACTCCACACCTACCTCTATGGGCAGCTTGATGAAGTCTTAAGAAACAATTTTTGCCGAAATATATATCATATTCTTCCGTCAATCTCTATAAATCTTGCAATTGCAGAATAAGATACGCATTTTTAGACAATAAAATAAAACAATTTCAGTGGCAACTAGGATTGACATTTGCAATGTTTCAGAAATGAATGAATAAAATTTGATGATCTTAAATTCTTTCATGATGATCGCCTGAAAAAACGTAAATTCTGATATTCCTTTCTGGTCTCAGATGGCGCTTCGGCCGTGAACCACAGATTCGACCAAAAAAAATCACCTTCACGGCCTTGATACACTAATTCCTATTTTGTTTCTTCCATATAATTCCTTTATTGTATCTTCCATATAATTTCTATTTTGTATCTTCCATCTAACAGGACCGATTCATAATGGTGAAATAAGTTATCTCTCAGGTATTCATGAGGATATGTATGAAAACTACTCGATAGATTGGTATTTATTATTGAAGTGCTATTTTTGATTAGTTGAACCATAGTTCTTTTTCACCTCATGGGTATAGCACAGATAATCTGCCCATATTATATTAACTTCTCCGTACATACTTGTATTCGAAAATAGAGGATAAAATAATTATTCCACCAACACTGTGCATACAAAATGGCCTACATATGAAAATTCAAGACTGCAGCATATTACTCTTGTCCCGAACCAGACTATCGTGGAGAATCGAAACTATGAATTCTACTAACAGATATCAGATATAAGAACAGATGAGGCATCTTGTAAAAGCAACAAATAATAACTCAATACACAAATAAAATCTCATTTAGTTGCCTTATACTCTATTACTGTTGCTATCCGAATCTCAATCCCAACCAAATGTTTCTGTGGAGAAGATTTCCCAGCATTTCAATAATTTAATTTGACAATTATTGATTGAACTGATAACGCATACTTGAATTGGAGTAGCAACACTAGTTTGAATATTTGGAATGTTGAGAGGAAAGTCGGTAATATGATAATAATTCTAGACAAATCTTTTATCCGCTAGAGCTGAATCCAAGGGAAAGACTCTAAGACAAGTACCAAGTGGTATAGGGTATTTGATAAGGCCAGTAGGAAGTATCCCTTACCAGAGCCAGATTATACATAAAGCCCAATAGGCACGGGTTCACGGACCTTGGCTTAAGGAGGCCTTAACTTTGAGGATTTCACAAGCATTTGATTCATCAGCTCATGGATCCCATTGAATTACGACCTATGAGCATCAATGAGTCTTGATCCGCCATTTGTGTTGATTAAAGGAGGATGTAGACAAAATAATTTTACGGTGGAAAGAATCTGAACTATGATTGTGAAGAATTCAATACTCTTCCAAAAAGCTATGAGATTTTTTTTGTGTGACCTACGGCTATTAAGATATTGCAAAAATACTCTGTACTACTTTTTCCAATATGGTGTCCTAATGAGGAGAGGTTTCCAGCTCCCAGAATCAAGATTTATACTCACACTGACCCTCATCATACAATTATAGAAAAATCTACAGCAAGATGCAAGTTTAGACCAAAATTTTGTCACATTTCAATAGAGCAATTATTATCACAATTTATATGACATCCGTAAGTTCTTTCTGATAAATTATCTTTTACATACTTCCATTCATATCCACCAACAGTTCACGGACATGGCAAATACATTTCACTTCAGAACTCGAAAATAGCAATTATCAATCAAAAATCCAAATTTTTTCGCAAAATCTTTCAATTTACTATGAGTTCTCTATCAATCAATGACATATTACTACTTTATGGAGATGTCTTGAGTATCAACCCATTTCAATACTTGAATAGTGTAATTCTACGCAAACCTTTGAATATATCGCTTCACATGTGTCATCGATAGCACGTTTTACGCATGAGAGGTGCTCATAGAACTGTAAAAACTAAATCTGGCAACAAGGGGGACGCCATCTCAAATATGAAGTGAAAGTATATATACGGATAGGACGCCACTATAAACGCAATATGTAACGTATATTATTGACGCCACATTGATGTTATGATGAAAGGAGGTCATATTGTATAGGAAATGGGAACTCTGTGAATATTGCATGAAATGAAATGTCTGTGTGAAATCTGAAGAGCCCATGAGAAATTATGTAATATACTTCGATCAGATCTCAACTATACGCTTTCCTTTCGGTAGACGCCAAAATGAACATCTTTGTAAGGACGTCACATTGATAGGAGGATTTATATATATATATATATATATATATATATATATATATATATATATATATATATATATATATATATATATATATATATATATATATATATATATATATATATATGAATTATAACTACGAGAAGCAATTTTTGGAACAAATTCTCCTACTACTACTCTTCTACATAACATAGGATCCACTACAAGCACATGCGAACCCCGTCTACACGACATTAACTATGTGTGATAAATTACATCAATTACTCATATTTATATTAAATTGTACTTATGTATTGACATTTATATCTATCAATGATGGAGAAATAGGACTTAGAGTTTTTCTGGTTAAATCACGATTTGTTGCCAAAATCTTAAAAACTCTCCAACCCCCGACCTATGCTACATAAACATGCATAGTATATATATATTCTTGAAGGAAATTGATGCTCGGCAACTTTCCTCTCTGCGATTTTTCTGTGAAACTAATGGAGGAAGGGCTAGAAGAAAAAGTTTGACGAAAAACTTGGGCTTATTGCGTTTTTTTACAGATTGCCTACATTTGAGAGCGGATATCTCAGAGACTATGCATTCTTTCAAAAAAATGTGCTCAAGCAAAACTATGGCAAATTTATTGAGCTTCAATTTTTATATTGAAAATTTCCTGTTAGGACGTACCGTTTTCAGGTTATGAGCAAAATAGTTGAAAAACGGACCTTCAAAGCGCCCCCTCTCCCACGGCGGCATGGTGATTCCACTTCTTGCTATCACATTTTGATCAAGGGACCTTCCTCATGACATTCCTGGAAAAATTGGTAATACACAGGTTAGTTCTTCTATTTTTCTTATTCTGGTCTATATAGCCTGGACTAAACATAATACGCATGAATCCGTCCTCAAATGCACAAAATTCTGCGTTTCCAGCGAGTTATCAGCGTTTTTTCTGAGTTTCGTTGAGAAATTTTTGATTCTGTAAATCTGCTCAGAAGCAAGATTCTGCTCCAGAAATGCGTTATATGGCAGAATCTAGCACCAAATATATCATATTTCGTGTTTTTAGAGTGCTATTCGCAGTTTTACAAGCTTTGGAATGAGTCGAAATCACGCTTTTCCAGGCAGATTTTCACAATCAAGAAGTTCATATTCCTATTCAGGAACTCATAATATGTATGAATCCATCAACAAAAACATCATATCTCGTGTTTTCAGAGTGCTATCTGCAGTTATATGGAGTTTGAAATAAGTCAAAATTACCACATTCTCAGCGGTTTCAAAGTATCGCAAATCACATAAATCTATCCAATACAACATAATACGCATGAATCTGTCCTCAAATGCACAAAATTTTGCGTTTCCAGCGAGTTATCAGCGTTTTTTCTGAGTCTCGTTGAGAAATTTTTGATTGTGTAATTCTGCTCAGAAGCAAGATTTTGCTTCAGAAATGCGTTATATGGCAGAATCTAGCACCAAATACATCATATTTTATGTTTTAAGAGTGCTATTCGCAGTTTTACAAACTTTGGAATAGGTCGTAATCACGCTTTTTCGGACAGATTTTCACAATCTAAAAGTTCATATTCATATTCAGGACCTCATAATATGTATGTATCCATCAACAAAAACATCATTGCCCGTGTTTTCAGAGCGCTATCTGCAGTTATATGAAGTTTGAAATAAGTCAAAATTACCACATTCTCAGCGGTTTCAAAGTATCGCAAATCACATAAATCTATCCAATACAACATAATACGCATAAATCCGTCCTCAAATGCACAAAATTCTGCGTTTCCAGCGATTTATCAGCGTTTTTTCTGAGTTTCGTTGAGAAATTTTTGATTGTGTAATTCTGCTCAGAAGCAAGATTTTGCTTCAGAAATGCGTTATATGGCAGAATCTAGCACCAAATACATCATATTTTTCGTTTTCAGAGTGCTATTCGCAGTTTTACGAACTTTGGAATAAGTCGAAATCACGCTTTTCCGGGCAGATTTTCACAATCAAAAAGTTCACATTCCTATTCAGGACCTCATAATATGTATGAATCCATCAACAAAAACATCATTTCCTGTGTTTTCAGAGCGCTATCTGCAGTTATATGAAGTTGGAAATAAGTCAAAATTACCACATTCTCAGCGGTTTCAAAGTATCGCAAATCACATAAATCTATCCAATACAACATAATACGCATGAATCCGTCCTCAAATGCACAAAATTCTGCGTTTCCAGCGAGTTATCAGCGTTTTTTCTGAGTTTCATTGAGAAATTTTTGATGCTGTAAATCAGCTCAGAAGCCAGATTTTGCTGCAGAAATGCGTTATATGGCAGAATCTAGCACCAAATACATCATATTTCATGATTTTAGAGTGCTATTCGCAGTTTTACAAACTTTGGAATGAGTCGAAATCACGCTTTTCCGGGCAGATTTTCACAATCAAAAAGTTCATATTCCTATTCAGGACCTCATAATATGTATGAATCCATCAACAAAAACATCATTTCTTGTTTTTTCAGAGCGCTATCTGCAGTTATATTAAGTTTGAAATAAGTCAAAATTACCACATTCTTAGCGGTTTCAAAGTATCGCAAATCACATAAATCTATCCAATACAACATAATACGCATGAATCCGTTCTCAAATGCACAAAATTTTGCGTTTCCAGCGAGTTATCAGCGTTTTTTCTGAGTTTCGTTGAGAAATTTTTGATTCTTTAAATCTGCTCAGAAGCAAGATTTTGCTTGAGGAATGCGTTATATGGCAGAATCTTGCACCAAATACATCATATTTCGTGTTTTTAGAGTGCTATTCGCAGTTTTACAAGCTTTGGAATAAGTCGAAATCACGCTTTTCCGGGCAGATTTTCACGATCAAAAAGTTCATATTCCTATTCAGGAACTCATAATATGTATGAATCCATCAACAAAAACATCATATCTTGTGTTTTCAGAGCGCTATCTGCAGTAATATGAAGTTTGAAATAATTCAAAATTACCACATTCTCAGCGGTTTCAAAGTATCGCAAATCACATAAATCTATCCAATACAACATAATACGCATGAATCTGTCCTCAAATGCACAAAATTTTGCGTTACCAGCGAGTTATCAGCGTTTTTTCTGAGTCTCGTTGAGAAATTTTTGATTGTGTAATTCTGCTTAGAAGCAAGATTTTGCTTCAGAAATGCGTTATATGGCAGAATCTAGCACCAAATACATCATATTTTGTGTTTTTAGAGTGCTATTCGCAGTTTTACAAACTTTTGCATAGGTCGAAATCACGCTTTTTCGGACAGATTTTCACAATCAGAAAGTTCATATTCATATTCAGGACCTCATAATATGTATGAATCCATCAACAAAAACATCATTTCTCGTGTTTCCAGAGCGCTATCTGCAGTTATATGAAGTTTGCAATAAGTCAAAATTACCACATTCTCAGCGTTTTCAAAGTATCGCAAATCACATAAATCTATCCAATACAACATAATACGCATGAATCTGTCCTCAAATGCACAAAATTTTGCGTTTCCAGCGAGTTATCAGCGTTTTTTCTTAGTTTCGTTGAGAAATTTTTGATGCTGTAAATCTGCTCAGAAGCCAGATTTTGCTGCAGAAATGCGTTATATGGCAGAATCTAGCACCAAATACATCATATGTCGTGTTCTTAGAGTGCTATTCGCAGTTTTACAAACTTTGGAATAAGTCGAAATCATGCTCTTCCGGGCAGATTTTCACGATCAAAGAGTTTATATTCTTATTTAGGAACTCATAATATGTATGAATCCATCAACAAAAACATCATATCTCGTGTTTTCAGAGCGCTATCTGCAGTTATATGAAGTTTGAAATAAGTCAAATTTACCACATTCTCAGCGGTTTTAAAGTATCGCAAATCACATAAATCTATCCAATACAACATAATACGCATGAATCCGTCCTCAAATGCACAAAATTCTGCGTTTCCAGCGAGTTATCAGCGTTTTTTCTTAGTTTCGTTGAGAAATTTTTGATGCTGTAAATCTGCTCAGAAGCCAGATTTTGCTGCAGAAATGCGTTATATGGCAGAATCTAGCACCAAATACATCATATTTCGTGTTTCTAGAGTGCTATTCGCAGTTTTACAAACTTTGGAATAAGTCGAAATCACGCTTTTCCGGGCAGATTTTCACAATCAAAAAGTTCATATTCCTATTCAGGACCTCATAATATGTATGAATCCATCAACGAAAACATCATTTCTTGTTTTTTCAGAGCGCTATATGCAGTTATATGAAGTTTGAAATAAGTCAAAATTACCACATTCTCAGCGGTTTCAAAGTATCGCAAATCACATAAATCTATTCAATACAACATGATACGCATGAATCCGTCCTCAAATGCACAAAGTTCTGCGTTTCCAGCGAGTTATCAGCGTTCTTTCTGAGTTTCGTTGAGAAATTTTTGATTCTGTAAATCTGCTCAGAAGCAAGATTTTGCTTCAGAAATGCGTTATATGGCAGAATCTAGCACCAAATACATCATATTTCGTGTTTTTAGAGTGCTATTCGCAGTTTGACAAACTTTGGAATAAGTCGAAATCACGCTTTTCCGGACAGATTTTCACGTTCAAAAAGTTCATATTCCTATTCAGGAACTCATAATATGTATGAACCCATCAACAAAAACATCATTTCTCGTTTCTCCAGAGCGCTATCTGCAGTTATATGAAGTTTGAAATAAGTCAAATTTACCACATTCTCAGCGGTTTCAAAGTATCGCAAATCACATAAATCTATCCAATACAACATAATACGCATGAATCTGTCCTCAAATGCACACAATTTTGCGTTTCCAGCCAGTTATCAGCGTTTTTTCTGAGTCTCGTTGAGAAATTTTTGATTGTGTAATTCTGCTCAGAAGCAAGATTTTGCTTCAGAAATGCGTTATATGGCAGAATCTAGCACCAAATACATCATATTTCGTGTTTTTAGAGTGCTATTCGCAGTTTTACAAACTTTGGGATAAGTCGAAATCACGCTTTTCCGGGCGGATTTTCAAGTTCAAAAAGTTCATATTCTTATTCAATAACTCATAATATGTATGAATCCATCAACAAAATTATCATATCTCGTGTTTTCAGAGCGCTATCTGCAGTTATATGAAGTTTGAAAAAAGTCAAAATTACCACATTCTCAGCGGTTTCAAAGTATCGCAAATCACATAAATCTATCCAATACAATCTAATACGCATGAATCTGTCCTCAATTGCACAAAATTTTGCGTTTTCAGCGAGTTATCAGCGTTTTTTCTGAGTCTCGTTGAGAAATTTTTGCTTGTGTAATTCTGCTCGGAAGCAAGATTTTGCTTCAGAAATGCGTTATATGGCAGAATCTAGCACCAAATACATCATATTTTCGTGTTTTTAGAGTGCTATTCGCAGTTTTACAAACTTTGGAATAAGTCGAAATCACGCTTTTCCTGGCAGATTTTGACAATCAAAAAGTTCATATTCATATTCAGGACCTCATAATATGTATGAATCCATCAACAAAAACATCATATCTCGTGTTTTCAGAGAGCTATCTGCAGTTATATGAAGTTTGAAATAAGTCAAATTTACCACATTCTCAGCGGTTTCAAAGTATCGCAAATCACATAAATCTATCCAATACAACATAATACGCATGAATCTGTCCTCAAATGCACAAAATTCTGCGTTTCCAGCGAGTTATAAGCGTTTTTTCTGAGTCTCGTTGAGGAATTCTTGATTCTGTAAATCTGCTCAGAAGCAAGATTTTGCTTCAGAAATGCGTTATATGGCAGAATCTAGCACCAAATACATCATATTTCGTGTTTTCAAAGCGCTATTTGCAGTTTTAGAAACTTTGGAATGAGTCGAAATCACGCTTTTCCTCGCAGATTTTCACAATCAAAAAGTGCATATTCCTATTCAGGAACTCATAATATGTATGAATCCATCAACAAAAACATCATATCTCGTGTTTTCAGAGCGCTATCTGCAGTTATATGAAGTTTGAAATAAGTAAAAATTACCACATTCTCAGCGGTTTCAAAGTATCGCAAATCACATAAATCTATCCAATACAACATAATACGCATGGAACCGTCCTCAAATGCACAAAATTCTGCGTTTCCAGCGAGTTATCAGCGTTTTTTCTGAGTTTCTTTGAGAAATTTTTGATTCTGTAAATCTGCTCAGAAGCAAGATTTTGCTTCAGAAATGCGTTATATGGCAGAATCAAGCACCAAATACATCATATTTCGTGTTTTTAGAGTGCTATTCCAAATTTTGCAAGCTTTGGAATAAGTCAAAATCACGCTTTTCCGGGCTGATTTTCACGATCAAAAAGTTCATATTCTTATTCAATAACTCATAATATGTATGAATCCATCATTAAAAACATCATATCTCGTGTTTTCAGAGCGCTATCTGCAGTTATATGAAGTTTGAAATAAGTCAAAATTACCACATTCTCAGCGGTTTCAAAGTATCGCAAATCACATAAATCTATCCAATACAACATAATACGCATGAATCTGTCCTCAATTGCACAAAATTTTGCGTTTTCAGCGAGTTATCAGCGTGTTTTCTGAGTCTCGTTGAGAAATTTTTGCTTGTGTAATTCTGCTCGGAAGCAAGATTTTTCTTCAGAAATGCGTTATTTGGCGAAATCTAGCACCAAATACATCATATTTCGTGTTTTTAGAGTGCTATTCGCAGTTTTACAAACTTTGGAATAAGTCGAAATCACGCTTTTCCGGGCAGGTTTTCACGATCAAAAAGTTCATATTCATATTCAGGACCTCATAATATGTATGAATCCATCAACAAAACATCATTTCTCGTGTTTTCAGAGCGCTATCTGCAGTTATATGAAGTTTGAAATAAGTCAAAATTACCACATTCTCAGCGGTTTCAAAGTATCGCAAATCACATAAATCTAGCCAATACAACATAATACGCATGAATCCGTCCTCAAATGCACAGAATTCTGCGTTTCCAGCGAGTTATAAGCGTTTTTTCTGAGTTTCGTTGAGAGATTTTTGATTCTGTAAATCTGCTCAGAAGCAAGATTTTGCTTTAGAAATGCGTTATATGGCAGAATCTAGCACCAAATACATCATATTCTGTGTTTTTAGAGGCAATTCGCAGTTTTACAAACTTTGGAATCAGTCGGAATCACGCTTTTCCGGGCAGGTTTCCACAATCAAAAAGTTCATATTCCAATTCAGAACCTCATAATATGTATAAATCCATCAACAAAAACATCATTTCTCGTTTTTCCAGAGCGCTATCTGCAGTTATATGAAGTTTGAAATATGTCAAATTTACCACATTCTCAGCGTTTCAAAGTATCGCAAATCACATAAATCTATCCAAAACAACATAATACGCATGAATCTGTCCTCAAATGCACACAATTTTGCGTTTCCAGCGAGTTATCAGCGTTTTTTCTGAGTCTCGTTGAGAAATTTTTGATTGTGTTATTCTGCTCAGAAGCAAGATTTTGCTTCAGAAATGCGTTATATGGCAGAATCTAGCACCAAATACATCATATTTCGTGTTTTTAGAGTGCTATTCGCAGTTTTACAAACTTTGTGATAAGTCGAAATCACGCTTTTCCGGGCAGATTTTCAAGTTCAAAAAGTTCATATTCTTATTCAATAACTCATAATATGTATGAATCCATCAACAAAAACATCATATCTCGTGTTTTCAGAGCGCTATCTGCAGTTATATGAAGTTTGAAATAAGTCAAAATTACCACATTCTCAGCGGTTTCAAAGTATCGCAAATCACATAAATCTATCCAATACAACATAATACGCATGAATCTGTCCTCAATTGCACAAAATTTTGCGTTTTCAGCGAGTTATCAGCGTTTTTTCTGAGTCTCGTTGAGAAATTTTTGCACATCATATTTTGTGTTTTTAGAGTGCTATTCGCAGTTTTACAAACTTTGGAATAAGTCGAAATCACGCTTTTCCGGGCAGATTTTCACAATCAAAAAGTTCATATTCATATTCAGGACCTCATAATATGTATGAATCCATCAACAAAACATCATTTCTCGTGTTTTCAGAGCGCTATCTGCAGTTATATGAAGTTTGACATAAGTCAAAATTACCACATTCTCAGCGGTTTCAAAGTATCGCAAGTCACATAAATCTATCCAATACAACATAATACGCATGAATCCGTCCTCAAATGCACAAAATTCTGCGTTTCCAGCGAGTTATCAGCGTTTTTTCTGAGTTTCGTTGAGAAATTTTTGATTCTGTAAATCTGCTCAGAAGCAAGATTTTGCTTCAGAAATGCGTTATATGGCAGAATCTAGCACCAAATACATCATATTTCGTGTTTTTAGGGTGCTATTCGCAGTTTTACAAACTTTGGAATGAGTCGAAATCACGCTTTTCCGGGCAGATTTTCACAATCAAAAAGTTCATATTCCTATTCAGAACCTCATAATATGTATGAATCCATCAACAAAAACATCATTTCTCGTGTTTTCAGAGCGCAATCTGCAGTTATATGAAGTTTGAAATAAGTCAAAATTACCACATTCTCAGCAGTTTTAAAGTATCGCGAATCACATAAATCTATCCAATACAACATAATACGCATGAATCCGTCCTCAAATGCACAAAATTCCGCGTTTCCAGCAAGTTATCAGCGTTTTTTCTGAGTTTCGTTGAGAAATTTTTTATTCTGTAAATCTGCTCAGAAGCAAGATTTTGCTTCAGAAATGCGTTATATGGCAGAATCTAGCACCAGATACATCATATTTCGTGTTTTTAGAGTGCTATTCGCAGTTTTACAAACTTTGGAATAAGTCGAAATCACGCTCTTCCGGGCAGATTTTCACGATCAAAAAAATTATATTCCTATTCAGGAACTCATAATATGTATAAATCCATCACCAAAAACATCATATCTTGTGTTTTCAGAGCGCTATCTGCAGTTATATGAAGTTTGAAATCAGTCAGAATTACCACATTCTCAGCGGTTTCAAAGTATCGCAAATCACATAAATCTATCCAATACAACATAATACGCATGAATCTGACCTAAAATGCACAAAATTTAGCGTTTTCAGCGAGTTATCAGCGTTTTTTTTTGAGTCTCGTTGAGAAATTCTTGATTGTGAAATTCTGCTCGGAAGCAAGATTTTGCTTCAGAAATGCGTTATATGGCAGAATCTAGCACCAAATACATCATATTTCGTGTTTTTAGAGTGCTATTCGCAGTTTTACAAACTTTGGAATAAGTCGAAATCACGCTTTTCCGGGCAGATTTTCAAGTTCAAAAAGTTCATATTCTTATTCAATAACTCATAATATGTATAAATCCATCAACAAAAACATCATATCTCGTGTTTTCAGAGCGCTATCTGCAGTTATATGAAGTTTGAAATAAGTCAAAATTACCACATTCTCAGCGGTTTCGAAGTATCGCAAATCACATAAATCTATCCAATACAACATAATACGCATAAATCTGTCCTCAATTGCACAAGATTTTGCGTTTTCAGCGAGTTATCAGCGTTTTTTCTGAGTCTCGTTGAGAAATTTTTGCTTGTGTAATTCTGCTCGGAAGCAAGATTTTGCTTCAGAAATGCGTTATATGGCCGAATCTAGCACCAAATACATCATATTTCGTGTTTTTAGAGTGCTATTCGCAGTTTTACAAACTTTGGAATAAGTCAAAATCACGCTTTTCCGGGCAGATTTTCACAATCAAAAAGTTCATATTCATATTCAGGACCTCATAATATGTATGAATCCATCAACAAAACATCATTTCTCGTGTTTTCAGAGCGCTATCTGCAGTTATATGAAGTTTGAAATAAGTCAAAATTACCACATTCTCAGCGGCTTCAAAGTATCGCAAATCACATAAATCTATCCAATACAACATAATACGCATGAATTTGTCCCTCAAATGCACAAAATTCTGCGTTCCCAGCGAGTTATCAGCGTTTTTTCTGAGTTTCGTTGAGAGATTTTTGATTCTGTAAATCTGCTCAGAAGCAAGATTTTGCTTCAGAAATGCGTTATATGGCAGAATCTAGCACCAAATACATCATATGTCGTGTTTTTAGAGTGCTATTCGCAGTTTCAAACATTGGAATAAGTCGTAACCACGCTTTTCCGGGCAGATTTTCACAATCAAAAAGTTCATATTCCTATTGAGGACTTCATAATATGTATGAATCCATCAACAAAAACATCATTTCTCGTGTTTTCAGAGCGCTATTTGCAGTTATATGAAGTTTTAAATGAGTCAAAATTACCACATTCTCAGCGGTCTCAAAGTATCGCAAATCACATAAATCTATCCAATACAACATAATACGCATGAATCCGTCCTCAAATGCACAAAATTCTGTGTTTCCAGCGAGTTATCAGCGTTTTTTCTGAGTTTCGTTGAGAAATATTTGATTGTGTTATCCTACTCAGAAGCAAGATTCTGCTTCAGAAATGCGTTATATGGCAGAATCTAGCACCAAATACATCATATTTCGTGTTTTTAGAGTGCTATTCGCAGTTTCAAACATTGGAATAAGTCGTAATCACGCTTTTCCGGGCGGATTTTCCCAATCAAAAAGTTCATATTCCTATTTAGGACTTCATAATATGTATGAATCCATCAACAAAAACATCATTTCTCGTGTTTTGAGAGCGCTATTTGCAGTTATATGAAGTTTTAAATGAGTCAAAATTACCACATTCTCAGCGGTCTCAAAGTATCGCAAATCACATAAATCTATCCAATACAACATAATACGCATGAATCCGTCCTCAAATGCACAAAATTCTGCGTTTCCAGCGAGTTATCAGCGTTTTTTCTGAGTTTCGTTGAGAAATATTTGATTGTGTTATCCTACTCAGAAGCAAGATTTTGCTTCAGAAATGCGTTATATGGCAGAATCTAGCACCAAATACATCATATTTCGTGTTTTTAGAGTGCTATTCGCAGTTCCAAACATTGGAATAAGTCGTAATTACGCTTTTCCGGGCAGATTTTCCCAATCAAAAAGTCATATTCCTATTTAGGACTTCATAATATGTATGAATCCATCAACAAAAACATCATTTCTCGTGTTTTCAGAGCGCTATTTGCAGTTATATGAAGTTTGAAATAAGTCAAAATTACCACATGCTCATCGGTTTCAAAGTATCGCAAATCACATGAATCTATCCAATACAACATAATACGCATTAATCCGTCCTCAAATGCACAAAATTCTGCGTTTTCAGCGAGTTATCAGCGTTTTTTCTGAGTTTCGTTGAGAAATTTTTGATTCTGTAAATCTGCTCAGAAGCAAGATTTTGCTTCAGAAATGCGTTATATGGCAGAATCTAGCACCAAATACATCATATTTCGTGTTTTTAGATTGCTATTCGCAGTTTTACTAACTTTGGAATGAGTCGAAATCACGCTTTCCCGGGCAGATTTTCACGATCAAAAAGTTCATATTCCTATTCAGGAGCTCATAATATGTATGAATCCATCAACAAAAACATCATATCTCGTGTTTTCAGAGCGCTATCTGCAGTTATATGAAGTTTGAAATAAGTCAAAATTACCACATTCTCAGCGGTTTCAAAGTATCGCAAATCACATAAATCTATCCAATACAACATAATACGCATGAATCTGTCCTCAAATGCACAAAATTTTGCGTTTCCAGCGAGTAATCAGCGTTTTTTCTGAGTCTCGTTGAGAAATTTTTGTTTATGTAATTCTGCTCAGAAGCAAGATTTTGCTTCAGGAATGCGTTATATGGCAGAATCTAGCACCAAATACATCATATTTCTTGTTTTTAGAGTGCTATTCGCAGTTTTACAAACTTTGGAATAGGTCGAAATCACGCTTTTCCGGGCAGATTTTCACAATCAAAAAGTTCATATTCATATTCAGGACCTCATAATATGTATGAATCCATCAACAAAAACATAGTTTCACGTGTTTTCAGAGCGCTATCTGCAGTTATATGAAGTTTGAAATAAGTCAAAATTACCACCTTCTCAGCGGTTTCAAAGTATCGCAAATCACATAAATCTATCCAATACAACATAATACGCATGAATCCGTCCTCAAATGCACAAAATTCTGCGTTTCCAGCGAGTTATCAGCGTTTTTTCTGAGTTTCGTTGAGAGATTTTTGATTCTGTAAATCTGCTCAGGAGCAAGATTTTGCTTCAGAAATGCGTTATATGGCAGAATTCAGCACCAAATACATCATATTTCGTGTTTTTAGAGTGCTATTCGCAGTTTTACAAACTTTGGAATAAGTCGAAATCACGCTTTTCCGGGCAGATTTTCCCAATCAAAAAGTTCATATTCCTATTCAGGAACTCATAATAAGTATGAATCCATAAACAAAAACATCATATCTCGTGTTTTCAGAGCGCTATCTGCAGTTATATGATGTATGAAATAAGTCAAAATTACCACATTCTCAGCGGTTTCAAAGTATCGCAAATCACATAAATCTATCCAATACAACATGATACACATGAATCCGTCCTCAAATGCACAAAATTCTGCGTTTCCAGCGAGTTATCAGCGTTTCTTCTGAGTTTCGTTGAGAAATTTTTGATTGTGTAATTCTGCTCGGGAGCCAGATTTTGCTTCAGAAATGCGTTATATGGCAGAATCTAGCGCCAAATACATCATATTTCGTGTTTTTAGAGTGCTATTCGCAGTTTTTCAAACTTTGGAATAAGTCGAAATCACGCTTTTCCGGGCAAATTTTCACAATCAAAAAGTTCATATTCGTATTCAGGACCTCATAATATGTATGAATCCATCAACAAAAACATAATTTCTCGTGTTTTCAGAGCGCTATCTGCAGTTATATGAAGTTTGAAATGAGTCAAAATTGCCACATTCTCAGCGGTTTCAAAGTATCGCAAATCACATAAATCTATCCAATATAACATAATACGCATGAATCCGTCCTCAAATGCACAAAATTTTGCGTTTCCAGCGAGTTATCAGCGTTTTTTCTGAGTCTTGTTGAGAAATTTTTGATTGTGTAATTCTGCTCAGAAGCAAGATTTTGCTTCAGAAATGCGTTATTTGGCAGAATCTAGCACCAAATACATCATATTTCGTGTTTTTTGAGTGCTATCCCCCAGTTTTACAAACTTTGGAATAAGTCTTAAACACGCTTTTCCGGGCAGATTTTCACGATCAAAAAGTTCATATTCCTATTCAGGAACTCATAATATGTATGAATTTATCAACAAAAACATCATTTCTCGTGTTTTCAGAGCGCTATCTGCAGTTATATGAAGTTTGAAATAAGTCAAAATTACCACATTCTCAGCGGTTTCAAAGTATCGCAAATCACATAAATCTATCCAATACAACATAATACGCATGAATCTGTCCTCAAATGCACAAAATTTTGCGTTTCCAGCGAGTTATCAGCGTTTTTTCTGAGTCTCGTTGAGAAATTTTTGATTCTGTAAATCTGCTCAGAAGCAAGATTTTGCATCAGAAATGCGTTATATGGCAGAATCTAGCACTAAATACATCATATTTCGTGTTTTTAGAGTGCTATCCGCAGTTTCACAAACTTTGGAATAAGTCGAAATCACGCTTTTCCAGGTGGATTTTCACGATCAAAAAGTTCATATTCCTATTCAGGAACTCATAATATGTATGACTCCATCAACAAAAACATCATATCTCCTGTTTTCAGAGCGCTATCTGCAGTTATATGAGGTTTGAAATAAGTCAAAATTACCACATTCTCAGCGGTTTCAAATTATCGCAAATCACATAAACCTATCCAATACAACATAGTACGCATGAATCCGTCCTCAAATGCACAAAATTCGGCGTTTTCAGCGAGTTATCATCGTTTTTTCTGAGTTTTGTTGAGAAATTTTTGATTCTGTAAATCTGCTCAGAAGCAAGATTTTGATTCAGAAATGCGTTATTTGGCAGAATCTAGCACCAAATACATCATATTTCGTGTTTTTTGAGTGCTATCCCCAGTTTTACAAACTTTGGAATAAGTCTTAAACACGCTTTTCCGGGCAGATTTTCACGATCAAAAAGTTCATATTCCTATTCAGGAACTCATAATATGTATGAATCCATCAACAAAAACATCATTTCTCGTGTTTTCAGAGCGCTATCTGCAGTTATATGAAGTTTGAAATAAGTCAAAATTACCACATTCTCAGCGGTTCCAAAGTATCGCAAATCACATAAATCTATCCAATACAACATAATACGCATGAATCCGTCCTCAAATGCACAAAATTCTGCGTCTCCAGCGAGTTATCAGCGTTTTTTCTGAGTTTCGTTGAGAAATTTTTGATTCTGTAAATCTGCTCAGAAGCAGGATTTTGCTTCAGAAATGCGTTATATGGCAGGAGCTAGCACCAAATACATCATATTTCGTGTTTTTAGGGTGCTATTCGCAGTTTTACAAACTTTGGAATAAGTCAGAATCACGCTTTTCCGGGCAGATTTTCACAATCAAAAGTTCATATTACTATTCAGGACCTCATAATATGTATGAATCCATCAACAAAAACATCATTTCTCGTGTTTTCAGAGCGCTATCTGCATTTATATGAAGTTTGAAATAAGTCAAAATTACCTCATTCTCAGCGGTTTCAAAGTATCGCAAATCACATAAATCTATCCAATACAATATAATACGCATGAATCCGTCCCCAAATGCACAAAATTCTGCGTTTCCAGCGAGTTATCAGCGTTTTTTTCTGAGTTTCGTTGAGGAATTTTTGATTCTGTAAATCTGCTGAGAAGCAAGATTTTGCTTCCGAAATGCGTTATATGGCAGAATCTAGCACCAAATACATCATATTTCGTGTTTTTAGAGTGCTATTCGCAGTTTTACAAACTTTGGAATAAGTCGAAATCACGCTTTTCCGGGCAGATTTTCACGATCAAAAAGTTCATATTCCTATTCAGGAACTCATAATATGTATGAATCCATCAACAAAAACATCATATCTCGTGTTTTCAGAGCGCTATCTGCAGTTATATGAAGTTTGAAATAAGTCAAAATTACCACATTCTCAGCGGTTTCAAAGTATCGCAAATCACATAAATCTATCCAATACAACATAATACGCATGAATCCGTCCTCAAATGCACAAAATTCTGCGTTTCCAGCGAGTTATCAGCGTTTTTTCTGAGTTTCGTTGAGAAATTTTGGATTCTGTAAATCTGCTCAGAAGCAAGATTTTGCTTCAGAAATGCGTTAAATGACAGAATCCAGCACCAAATACATCATATTTCGTGTTTTTAGAGTGCTCTTCGCAGTTTTACAAACTTTGGAATAAGTCGAAATCACGCTTTTCCGGGCAGCTTTTTACAGTCAAAAAGTCATATTCATATTCAGGACCTCATAATATGTATGAATCCATCAACAAAAACATCATTTCTCGTGTTTTCAGAGGGCTAACTGCAGTTATATGAAGTTTGAAATAAGTCAAAATTACCACATTCTCAGCGGTTTCAAAGTATCGCAAATCACATAAATCTATCCAATACAACATAATACGCATGAATCCGTCCTCAAATGCACAAAATTCTGCGTTTCCAGCGAGTTATCAGCGTTTTTTCTGAGTTTCGATGAGGAATATTTGATTCTGTAAATCTGCTGAGAAGCAAGATTTTGCTTCAGAAATGCGTTATATGGCAGAATCTAGCACCAAATACATCATATTTCGTGTTTTTAGAAGGCTATTCACAGTCTTACAAACTTTGAAATAAGTCGAAATCATGCTTTTCCGGGCAGATTTTCACGATCAAAAAGTTCATATTCCTATTCAGGAACTCATAATATGTATGAATCCATAACAGAAACATCATATCTCGTGTTTTCAGAGCGCTATCTGCAGTTATATAATGTTTGAAATAAGTCAAAATTACCACATTCTCAGCGGTCTCAAAGTATCGCAAATCACATGAATCTATCCAATACAACAAAATACGCATGAATCCGTCCCCAAATGCACAAAATTCTGCGTTTCCAGCGAGTTATCAGCGTTTTTTCTGAAATTCGTTGAGGAATTTTTGGTTCAGTGAATCTGCTGAGAAGCAAGATTTTGCTTCAGAAATGCGTTATATGGCAGAATCTAGCACCAAATACATCATATTTCGTGTTTTTAGAGTGCTATTCGCAGTTTTACAAACTTTGGAATAAGTCGGAATCACGCTTTTCCGGGCAGATTTTCACAATCAAAAAGTTCATATTCCTATTCAGGACCTCATAATATGTATGAATCCATCATCAAAAACATCATCTCTTGTGTTTTCAGAGCGCTATCTGCAGTTATATGAAGTTTGAAATAAGTCAAAATTACCACATTCTCAGCGGTTTCAAAGTATCGCAAATCACATAAATCTATCCAATACAACATAATACGCATGAATCTGATCTAAAATGCACAAAATTTTGCGTTTCCAGCGAGTTATCAGCGTTTTTTCTGAGTCTCGTTGAGAAATTCTTGATTGTGTAATTCTGCTCGGAAGCAAGATTTTGCTTCAGAAATGCGTTATATGGCAGAATCTAGCACCAAATACATCATATTTCGTGTTTTTAGAGTGCTATTCGCAGTTTTACAGACTTTGGAATAAGTCGAAAACACGATTTTCCGGGCATATTTTCAAAATCAAAAAGTTCATATTCCTATTCAGAACCTCATAATATGTATGAATCCATCAACAAAAACATCATTTCTCGTGTTTTCAGAGCGCTATCTGCAGTTATATGAAGTTTGAAATAAGTCAAAATTACCACATTCTCAGCGGTTTCAAAGTATCGCAAATTACATAAATCTATCCAATACAACATAATACGCATGAATCCGTCCTCAAATGCACAAAATTCCGCGTTTCCAGCGAGTTATCAGCGTTTTTTCTGAGTTTCGTTGAGAAATTTTTTATTCTGTAAATCTGCTCAGAAGCAAGATTTTGCTTCAGAAATGCGTTATATGGCAGAATCTAGCACCAAATACATCATATTTCGTGTTTTTAGAGTGCTATTCGCAGTTTTACAAACTTTGGAATAAGTCGAAATCACGATTTTCACAATCAAAAAGTTTATATTCCTATTCAGGACCTCATAATATGTATGAATCTGTCAACAAAAAACATCATTTTTCGTGTTTTCAGAGCTCTATCTGCAGTTATATGAAGTTTGAAATAAGTCAAAATTATCACATTCTCAGCGGTTTCAGAGTATCGCAAATCACATAAATCTATCCAATACAACATAATACGCATGAATTTGTCCTCAAATGCACAAAATTCTGCGTTTCCAGCGAGTTATCAGCGTTTTTTCTGAGTTTCGTTGAGAAATTTTTGATTCTGTAAATCTGCTCAGAAGCAAGATTTTGCTTCAGAAATGCGTTATATGGCAGAATCTAGCACCAAATACATCATATTTCGTGTTTTTAGAGTGCTATTCGCAGTTTTACAAACTTTGGAATAAGTCGAAATCACGCTCCTCCGGGCAGATTTCCACGATCAAAAAGTTCATATTCCTATTTAGGAACTCATAATATGTATGAATCCATCAACAAAAACATCATATCTCGTGTTTTAAGAGCGCTATCTGCAGTTATATGAAGTTTGAAATAAGTCAAAATTACCACATTCTCAGCCGTTTCAAAGTATCGCAAATCACATAAATCTATCCAATACAACATAATACGCATGAATCCGTCCTCAAATGCACAAAATTCTGCGTCTCCAGCGAGTTATCAGCGTTTTTTCTGAGTTTCGTTGAGAAATTTTTTGATTCTGTAAATCTGCTTAGAAGCAAGATTTGCTTCAGAAATGAGTTATATGGCAGAATCTAGCACCAAATACATCATATTTCGTGTTTTTAGAGTGCTATCCGCAGTTTTACAAACTTTGGAATAAAACGAAATCACGCTTTTCCGGGCAGATTTGCACGATCAAAAAGTTCATATTTCTATTCAGGAACTCATAATATGTATGAATCCATCAACAAAAACATCATATCACGTGTTTTCAGAGCGCTATCTGCAGTTATATGAAGTTTGAAATAAGTCAAAATAACCACATTCTCAGCGGTTTCAAAGTATCGCAAATCACATAAATCTATCCAATACAACATAATACGCATGAATCCGTCCTCAAATGCACAAGATTTTGCGTTTCCAGCGAGTTATCAGCGTTTTATCTGAGTTTCGTTGAGAAATTTTTGATTCTGTAAATCTGCTCAGAAGCAAGAATTTGCTTCAGAAATGCGTTATATGGCAGAATCTAGCACAAAATACATCATATTTCGTGTTTTTAGAGTGCTATTCACAGTTTTACAAACTTTGGAATGAGTCTAAATCAAGCTTTTCCGGGCAGATTTTCACGATCAAAAGTTCATATTCCTATTCGGGAACTCATAATATGTATGAATACATCATCAAAAACATCATATCTCGTGTTTTCAGAGCGCTATCTGCAGTTATATGAAGTTTGAAATAAGTCAAAATTACCACATTCTCAGCGGTTTCAAAGTATCGCAAATCACATAAATCTATCCAATACAACATAATACGCATGAATCTGTCCTCAAATGCACGAAATTTTGCGTTTCCAGCGAGTTATCAGCGTTTTTTCTGGGTCTCGTTGAGCAATTTTTGATTGTGTAATTCTGCTCAGAAGCAAGATTTTGCTTCAGAAATGCATTATATGGCAGAATCAAGCACCAAATACATCATATTTCGTGTTTTTGGAGTGCTCTTCGCAGTTTTACAAACTTTGGAATAGGTCGAAATCACGCTTTTCCGGGCAGCTTTTCACAATCAAAAAGTCATATTCATATTCAGGACCCCATAATATGTATGAATCCATCAACAAAAACATCATTTCTCGTGTTTTCAGAGCGCTATCTGCAGTTATATGAAGTTTGAAATAAGTCAGAATTACCACATTCTCAGCGGTTTCAAAGTATCGCAAATCACATAAATCTATCCAATACAACATAATACGCATGAATCTGACCTGAAATGCACAAAATTTTGCGTTTCCAGCGAGTTATCAGCGTTTTTTCTGAGTCTCGTTGAGAAATTCTTGATTGTGTAATTCTGCTCGGAAGCAAGATTTTGCTTCAGAAATGCGTTATATGGCAGAATCTAGCACCAAATACATCATATTTCGTGTTTTTAGAGTGCTATTCGCAGTTTTACAAACTTTGGAATAAGTCGGGAACACGATTTTCCGGGCATATTTTCACAATCAAAAAGTTCATATTCCTATTCAGAACCTCATAATATCTATGAATCCATCAACAAAAAACATCATTTCTCGTGTTTTCAGAGCGCTATCTGCAGTTATATGAAGTTTGAAATAAGTCAAAATTACCACATTCTCAGCGGTTTCAAAGTATCGCAAATCACATAAATCTATCCAATACAACATAATACGCATGAATCCGTCCTCAAATGCACAAAATTCCGCGTTTCCAGCGAGTTATCAGCGTTTTTTCTGAGTTTCGTTGAGAAATTTTTTATTCTGTAAATCTGCTCAGAGGCAAGATTTTGCTTCAGAAATGCGTTATATGGCAGAATCTAGCACCAAATACATCATATTTCGTGTTTTTAGAGTGCTATTCGCAGTTTTTACAAACTTTGGAATAAGTCGAAATCACGATTTTCACAATCAAAAAGTTCATATTCCTATTCAGGACCTCATAATATGTATGAATCCGTCAACAAAAACATCATTTTTCGTGTTTTCAGAGCGCTATCTGCAGTTATATGAAGTTTGAAATAAGTCAAAATTATCACATTCTCAGCGGTTTCAGAGTATCGCAAATCACATAAATCTATCCAATACAACATAATACGCATGAATTTGTCCTCAAATGCACAAAATTCTGCGTTTCCAGCGAGTTATCAGCGTTTTTTCTGAGTTTCGTTGAGAGATTTTTGATTCTGTAAATCTGCTCAGAAGCAAGATTTTGCTTCAGAAATGCGTTATATGGCAGAATCTAGCACCAAATACATCATATTTCGTGTTTTTTAGAGTGCTATTCGCAGTTTTACAAACTTTGGAATAAGTCGAAATCACGCTTCTCCGGGCAGATTTCCACGATCAAAAAGTTCATATTCCTATTCAGGAACTCATAATATGTATGAATCCATCGACAAAAACATCATATCTCGTGTTTTTAGAGCGCTATCTGCAGTTATATGAAGTTTGAAATAAGTCAAAATTACCACATTCTCAGCGGTTTCAAAGTATCGCAAATCACATAAATCCATCCAATACAACATAATACGCATGAATCTGTCCTCAAATGCACAAAATTTTGCGTTTCCAGCGAGTTATCAGCGTTTTTTCTGGGTCTCGTTGAGCAATTTTTGATTGTGTAATTCTGCTCAGAAGCAAGATTTTGCTTTAGAAATGCGTTATATGGCAGAATCTAGCACCAAATACATCATATTTCGTGTTTTTAGAGTGCTATTCGCAGTTTTACAATCTTTGGAATAAGTCGAAATCACGCTTTTCCGGGCAGCTTTTCACAATCAGAAAGACATATTCATATTCCGGACCTCATAATATGTATGAATCCATCAACAAAAACATCATTTCTCGTGTTTTCAGAGCGCTATCTGCAGTTATATGAAGTTTGAAATAAGTCAAAATTACCACATTCTCAGCGGTTTCAAAGTATCGCAAATCACATGAATCTATCCAATACAACATAATACGCATGAATCCGTCCTCAAATGCACAAAATTCTGCGTTTCCAGCGAGTTATCAGCGTTTTTTCTGAGTCTCGTTGAGAGATTTTTGATTCTGTAAATCTGCTCAGAAGCAAGATTTTGCTTCAGAAATGCGTTATATGGCAGAATCTAGCACCAAATACATCATATTTCGTGTTTTTAGAGTGCTATTCGCAGTTTTACAAACTTTGGAATAAGTCGAAATCACGCTTTTCCGGGCAGATTTTCACAATCAAAAAGTTTATATTCCTATTCAGGAACTCATAATATGTATGAATCCATCAACAAAACATCATATCTCGTGTTTTCAGAGCGCTATCTGCAGTTATATGAAGTTTAAAATAAGTCAAAATTATCACATTCTCAGCGGTTTCGAAGTATCGCAAATCACATAAATCTATCCAATACAACATAATACGCATGAATCCGTCCTCAAATGCACAAAATTCTGCGTTTCCAGCGAGTTATCAGCGTTTTTTCTGAGTTTCGTTGAGAAATTTCTGATTCTGTAAATCTGCTGAGAAGCAAGATTTTGCTTCTGAAATGCGTTATATGGCAGAATCTAGCACCAAATACATCATATTTCGTGTTTTTAGAGTGCTATTCGCAGTTTTACAAACTTTGGAATAAGTCGAAATCACGATTTTCCGGGCAGATTTTCACAATCAAAAAGTTCATATTCCTATTCAGGACCTCATAATATGTATGAATCCATCAACAGAAACTTCATTTCTCGTGTTTTCAGAGCGCTATCTGCAGTTATATGAAGTTTGAAATAAGTCAAAATTACCACATTCTCAGCGGTTTCAAAGTATCGCAAATCACATAAATCTATCCAATACAACATAATACGCATGAATCCGTCCTCAAATGCACAAAATTTTGCGTTTACAGCGAGTTATCAGCGTTTTTTCTGAGTTTCGTTGAGAAATTTTTGATTCTGTAAATCTGCTCCGAAGCAAGATTTTGCTTCTGAAATGGGTTATATG
>CAXDIG010000051.1:0-118056 GCA_963989225.1 Dromius quadrimaculatus
CGAGATTTTGCTTCAGAAATGCGATATGTGGCAAAATCTAGCACCAAATACATCATATTTTTGTGTGTTTAGAGTGCTATTCTCAGTTTTACAAACTTTGGAATAAGTTGAAATCACGCTTTTCCGCGCAGATTTTCCCGATCAAAAAGTTCATATTCCTATCCAGGACATCATGATATGTATGAATTCATCGACAGAAACATCATATTTAATGTTTTCAGAGCGCTATCTGCAGTTATATGAAGTTTGAAATAAGTCAAAATCACCACATTCTGAGCAGTTTCAAAGTATCGCAAATCACATGAATCTATCCAATACGACATAATATGCATGAATCCGTCCTCAAATGAACAAAATTTTGCGTTTTAGCGAGTTATCAGCGTTTTTTCTGAGTCTCGTTGAGAAATTTTTGATGCTGTAAATCTGCTCAGAATCGAGATTTTGCTCCAGAAATGCGTTATATGGCAGAATCTAGCACCAAATACATCATATTTCGTGTTTTTAGAGTGCTATTCTCAGTTTTACAAACTTTGGAATAAGTTGAAATCACGCTTTTCCGCGCAGATTTTCTCAATCAAAAAGTTCATATTCATATTCAAGACATCATGATATGTATGAATCCATCGACAAAACATCATATTTCGTGTTTTTAGAGCGCTATCTGCAGTTATATGGAGTTTGAAATAAGTCAAAATTACCACATTCTGAGCAGTTTCAAAGTATCGCAAATCACATGAATCTATCCAATACAACATAATACGCATGAATCCGTCCTCAAATGCACAAAATTTTGCGTTTCCCGCGAGTTAATCGGCGTTTTTCTGAATTTCGTTGAGAAATTTTTGACGCTGTAGATCTGCTCAGAATCAAGACTTTGCTTCAGAAATGCGGTATATGGCAGAATCTAGCACCAAATACATCATATTTCGTGTTTTTGGAGTGCTATTCTCAGTTTCACAAACTTTGGAACAAGTTGAAATCACGCTTTTTCGCGCAGATTTTCAGAATCAGAAAGTTCATATTCCTATCCAGGACATCATAATATGTGTGAATCCATCGACAAAAACATCATATCTCGTGTTTTCAGAGCGCTATCTGCAGTTTATATGACGTTTGAAATAAGTCAAAATTACCACATTCTGAGCAGTTTCAAAGTATCGCAAATCACATAAATCTCTCCAATACAACATAATACGCATGAATCCGTCCTTAAAATGCACAAAATTCTGCGTTTCCAGCGAGTTATCAGCGTTTTTTCTGAGTCTCGTTGAGAAATTTTTGATGCTGTTAATCTGCTCAGAATCAAGATTTTGCTTCAAAAATGCGTTATATGGCGGAATCTAGCACCAATTACATCATATCTCGTGTTTTTAGAGTGCTATTTTCAGTTTTACAAACTTTGAGTGAGTTGAAATCACGCTTTTTCCGCGCAGATTTTCAAACTCAAAAAGTTCATATTCCTATCTAAGATATCATAATATGTATGAATCCATCGACAAAAACATCATATCTCGTGTTTTTAGAGCGCTATCTGCAGTTATATGAAGTTTGAAATAAGTCAAAATTACCACATTCTGAGCAGTTTCAAAGTATCGCAAATCACATAAATCTATCCAATACAACATAATACGCATGAATCCGTCCTCAAATGCACAACATTTTGCGTTCCCAGCGAGTTATCGGCGTTTTTTCTGAATCTCGTTGAGAAATTTTGATGCTGTAAATCTGCTCAGAATCGAGATTTTGCTTCAGTAATGCGTTATATGGCAGAATCCTAGAACCAAATACATCACATTTCGTTTTTTTAGAGTGCTATTTTCAGTTTTACAAACTTTGGAATGAGTTGAAATTCACGCTTTTCCGCGCAGATTTTCCCAATCAAAAAGTTCATATTTCTAGCTAAGACATCATGATATGTATGAATCCATCGACAAAAACATCATATTTCGTGTTTTCAGAGCGCTATCTGCAGTTATATGAAATTTGAAATAAGTCAAAATTACCACATTATGAGCAGTTTCAAAGTATCGCAAATCACATAAATCAATCCAATACAACATAATACGCATGAATCCGTCCTTAAATGCACAAAATTTTGCGTTTCCAGCGAGTTATCGGCGTTTCTTCTGAGTCTCGTTGAGAAATTTTTGATGCTGTAAATCTGCTCAGAATCGAGATTTTGCTGCAGAGATGCGTTATATGGCAGAAGCTAGCACCAAACACATCATATTTCGTATTTTTAGAGTGCTATTCTCAGTTTGACAAACTTTGAAATAAGTTGGAATCACGCTTTTCCGCGCAGATTTTCACAATCTGAAAGTTCATATTCCTATCCAGGACATCATGATATGTATGAATCCATCGACAAAAACATCATATTTCGTGTTTTCAGAGCGCTATCTGCAGTTATATGGAGTTTGAAATAAATCAAAATTACCACATTCTGAGCAGTTTCAAAGTATCGCAAATCACATAAATCTATCCAATACAACATAATACCCATGGATCCGTCCTCAACTGCACAAAAATTTTGCGTTTCCAGCGAGTTATCGGCGTTTTTTTCTGAGTCTCGTTGAGAAATTTTTGATGCTGTAAATCTGCTCAGAATCGGGATTTTGCTCCAGAAATGCGTTATATGGCAGAATCTAGCACCAAATACATCATAGTTCGTGTTTTTAGAGTGCTTTTCTCAGTTTTTCAAACTCTGGAATAAGTTGGAATCACGCTTTTCCGCGCAGATTTTCACAATCAAAAAGTTCATATTCATATCCAAGACATCATAATATGTATGAATCCATCGACAAAAACATCATATTTCGTGTTTTTTAGACCGCTATCTGCAGTTATATGAAGTTTGAAATAAGTCAAAATTACCACATTCTAAGCAGTTTCAAAGTATCGCAAATCACCTCAATCTACCAATACAACATGATACGCATGAAATCTCCCTCGAATGCACAAAATTTTGCGTTCCAGCGAGTTATCGGCGTTTTTTCTGAGTCCCCGTTGAGGAATTCCTGATGCTGTAAATCTGCTCAGAATCAAGATTTTGCTTCAGAAATGCGTTATATGGCAGAATCCAGCACCATATACATCATATTTCGTGTTTTTAGAGTGCTATTCTCAGTCTTACAAACTTTGGAATAAGTTGAAAACACGCTTTTCCGCGCAGATTTTCCCAATCAAAAAGTTCATATTCCTATCCAGGACATCATAATATGTATGAATCCAGCGACAAAAACATCATATTTCGTGTTTTCAGAGCGCTATCTGCAGTTATATGAAGTTTGAAATAAGTCAAAATTACCACATGCTGAGCAGTTTCAAAGTATCGCAAATCACATAAATCTATCCAATACAACATTATACGCATGAATCCGTCCTCAAATGCACAAAATTTTGCGTTCCCAGCGAGTTATCGGCGTTTTTTCTGAGTGTCGTTGAGAAATTTTTGATGCTGTAAATCTGCTCAGAATCGAGATTTTGCTTCAGTAATGCGTTTTCTGGCAGAATCTAGAACCAAATACATCATATTTCGTTCTTTCAGAGTGCTATTCTCAGTTTTACAAACTTTGGAATAAGTTGAAAACACGCTTTTCCGCGCAGATTTTCAAATCAAAAAGTTCATATTTCTATCTAAGACATCATGGATCCATCGACAAAAACATCATATTTCTTGTTTCCAGAGCGCTATCTGCAGTTATATGAAGTTTGAAATAAGTCAAAATTACCACATTCTGAGCAGTTTCAAAGTATCGCAAATCACATAAATCTATCCAATACAACATAATACACATGGATCCGTCCTCAGATGCACAAAATTTTGCGTTTCCAGCCAGTTATCGGCGTTTTTTCTGAGTCTCGTTGAGAAAATTCTGATGCTGTAAATCTGCTCAGAATCGAAATTTTGCTTCAGAAATGCGTTTTCTGGCAGAATCTAGAACCAAATACATCATATTTCGTTCTTTTAGAGTGCTATTCTCAGTTTTACAAACTTTGGAATAAGTTGAAATCACGCTTTTCCGCGCAGATTTTCACAATCAAGAAGATAATATTCCCATCCAGGACATCATGATATGTATGAATTCATCGACAGAAACATCATATTTCGTGTTTTCAGAGCGCTATCTGCAGTTATATGAAGTTTGAGATAAGTCAAAATCACCACATTCTGAGCAGTTTCAAAGTATCGCAAATCACATAAATCTATCCAATACGACATAATACGCATGAATCCGTCCTCAAATGAACAAAATTTTGCGTTTTAGCGAGTTATCAGCGTTTTTTCTGAGTCTCGTTGAGAAATTTTTGATGCTGTAAATCTGCTCAGAATCGAGATTTTGCTCCAGAAATGCGTTATATGGCAGAATCTAGCACCAAATATATCATATTCCGTGTTTTTAGAGTGCTATTCTCAGTTTTACAAACTTTGGAATAAGTTGAAATCACGCTTTTCCGCGCAGATTTTCTCAATCAAAAAGTTCATATTCATATTCAAGACATCATGATATGTATGAATCCATCGACAAAAACATCATATTTCGTGTTTTTAGAGCGCTATCTGCAGTTATATGGAGTTTGAAATAAGTCAAAATTACCACATTCTGAGCAGTTTCAAAGTATCGCAAATCACATGAATCTATCCAATACAACATAATACGCATGAATCCGTCCTCAAATGCACAAAATTTTGCGTTTCCAGCGAGTTTTCGGCGTTTTTCTGAATTTCGTTGAGAAATTTTTGATGCTGTAGATCTGCTCAGAATCAAGATTTTGCTTCAGAAATGCGTTATATGGCAGAATCTAGCACCAAATACATCATATTCCGTGTTTTTGGAGTGCTATTCTCAGTTTTACAAACTTTGGAACAAGTTGAAATCACGCTTTTTCGCGCAGATTTTTAAAATCAGAAAGTTCATATTCCTATCCAGGACATCATAATATGTGTGAATCCATCGACAAAAAACATCCATATCTTGTGTTTTCAGAGCGCTATCTGCAGTTATATGACGTTTGAAATAAGTCAAAATTACCACATTCTGAGCAGTTTCAAAGTATCGCAAATCACATAAATCTATCCAATACGACATAATACGCATGAATCCGTCCTCAAATGCACAAAATTTTGCGTTTCCAGCGAGTTATCAGCGTTTTTTCTGAGTCTCGTTGAGAAATTTTTGATGCTGTAAATCTGCTCAGAATCAAGATTTTGCTTCAGAAATGCGTTATATGGCAAAATCCAGCACCAAATACATCATATTTCGTGTTTTTAGAGTGCTATTCTCAGTTTTACAAACTTTGGAATAAGTTGAAATCACGCTTTTCCGCGCAGATTTTCACAATCAAAAAGTTCATATTTATATCCAAGATATTGATATGTATGAATCCATCGACAAAAACATCATATTTTGTGTTTTTAAAGCGCTATCTGCAGTTATATGAAGTTTGAAATAAGTCAAAATTACCACATTCTGAGCAGATTCAAAGTATCGCAAATCACATGAATCTATCCAATACAACATAATACGCATAAATCCGTCCTCAAATGCACAAAATTTTGCGTTTTCAGCGAGTTATCGGCGTTTATCTGAATCTTGTTGAGAAATTTTTGATGCTGTTAAACTGCTCAGAATCGAGATTTTGCTTCAGAAATGCGTTATATGCAGAATCTAGCACCAAATACATCATATTTCTTGTTTTTAGAGTGCTATTATCAGTTTCACAAACTTTGGAATAAGTTGAAATCACGCTTTTCCGCGCAGATTTTTACAATCAAAAGATAATATTCCTATCCAGGACATCATGATATGTAGGAATCCATCGACAAAAAACATCATATTTCGTGTTTTCAGAGCGCTATCTGCAGTTTATATAAAGTTTGAAATAAGTCAAAATTACCACATTCTGAGCATTTTCAATGTGTCGCAAATCACATATATCTATCCAATACAACATAATACGCATGAATCCGTCCTCAAATGCACAAAATTTTGCGTTTCCAGCAAGTTATCGGCGTTTTCTCTGAGTCTTGTTGAGGAATTTTTGATGCTGTAAATCTGCTCAGAATCAAGATTTTGCTCCAGAAATGCGTTATATGGCAGAATCTAGCACCAAATACATCATATTTCGTGTCTTTAGAGTGCTATTCTCAGTTTTACAGACTTTGGAATAAGTTGGAATCACGCTTTTCCGCGCAGATTTTCACAATCAAAAAGTCCATATTCCTATCCAGGACATCATGATATGTATGAATCCATCGACAAAAACATCATATTTCGTGTTTTCAGAGCGCTATCTGCAGTTATATAAAGTTTGAAATGAGTCAAAATTACCACATTCTGAGCAGTTTCAAAGTATCGCAAATCACATAAATCTATCCAATACACACATAATACGCATGAATCCGTCCTCAAATGCACAAAATTTTGCGTTTCCAGCGAGTTATCGGCGTTCTTCTGAATCTTGTTGAGAAATTTTTGATGCTGTTAAACTGCTCAGAATCAAGATTTTGCTTCAGAAATGCGTTATATGGCAGAATCTAGCACCAAATACATCATATTTCGTGTTTTTTGAGTGCTATTCCCAGCTTCACAAACTTTGGAATAAGTTGAAATCACGCTTTCCGCGCAGATTTTTCCCGATCAAAAAGTTCATATTCCTATCCAGGACATCATGATATGTATGAATCCATCGACAAAAATATCATATTTCGTGTTTTCAGAGCGCTATCTGCAGTTATATGAAGTTTGAAATAAGTCAAAATTACCACATTCTGAGCAGTTTCAATGTGTCGCAAATTACATAAATCTATCCAATACAACATAATACGCAAGAATCCGTCCTCAAATGCGAAAAATTTTGCGTTTCCAGCGAGTTATCGACGTTTTTCTGGATCTCGTTGAAAAATTTTTGATGCTGTAAATCTGCTCAGAATCGAGATTTTGCTTCAGAAATGCGTTATATGGCAGAATCTAGCACCAAATACATCATATTTCGTGTTTTTAGAGTGCTATTCTCAGTTTTACAAACTTTGGAACAAGTTGAAATGACGCTTTTCCGCGCAGATTTTCACAATCAGAAAGTTCATATTCCTATCAAGGACATCATAATATGTGTGAATCATCGACAAAAACATCATATCTCGTGTTTTCAGAGCGCTATCTGCAGTTATATGACGTTTGAAATAAGTCAAAATTACCACATTCTGAGCAGTTTCAAAGTATCGCAAATCACATAAATCTATCCAATACAACATAATACGCATGAATCCGTCCTCAAATGCACAAAATTTTGCGTTTCCATCGAGTTATCAGCGTTTTTTCTGAGTCTCGTTGAGAAATTTTTGATGCTGTGAATCTGCTCAGAATCAAGATTTTGCTTCAGTAATGCGTTATATGGCAGAATCTAGCATCAAATACATCATATTTCGTGTTTTTAGAGTGCTATTCTCAGTTTTACAAACTTTGGAATAAGTTGAAATCACGCTTTTCCGCACAGATTTTTCCAATCAAAAAGTTTATATTCCTATCCAGGACATCATGATATGTATGAATCCATCGACAAAAACATCATATTCCGTGTTTTCAGAGCGCTATCTGCAGTTATATGAAGTTTGAAATAAGTCAAAATACCACATTCTGAGCAGTTTCAAAGTATCGCAAATCACATAAATCTATCCAATACGGACATAATACGCATGAGGCCGTCCTCAAATGCACAAAATTCTGCGTTTCCAGCGAGTTATCAGCGTTTTATCTGAGTCTCGTTGAGAAATTTTTGATGCTGTAAATCTGCTAAGAATCGAGATTTTGCTCCAGAAATACGTTATATGGCAAAATCCAGCACCAAATACATCATATATCGTGTTTTTAGAGTGCTATTCTCAGTTTCGCAAACTTTGGAATAAGTTGAAATCACGCTTTTCCGCGCAGATTTTCACAATCAAAAAGATCATATTCCTATCCAGGACATCATGATATGTATGAATCCATCGACAAAAACATCATATTTCGTGTTTTCAGAGCGCTATCTGCAGTTATATGAAGTTTGAAATAAGTCAAAACTACCACATTCTGAGCATTTTCAATGTGTCGCAAATCACATAAATCTATCTAATACAACATAATACGCATGAATCCGTCCTCAAATGCACAAAATTCTGCGTTTCCAGCGAGTTATCAGCGTTTTTTCTGAGTCTCGTTGAGAAATTTTTGATGCTGTAAATCTGCTCAGAATCAAGATTTTGCTTCAGAATGCGTTATATGGCAGAATCTAGCACCAAATACATAATATTTCGTGTTTTTAGAGTGCTATTCTCAGTTTACAAACTTTGGAATAAGTTGAAATCACGCTTTCCCGCGCGGATTTTCACAATCTAAAAGATCATATTCCTATCCAGGACATCATGATATGTATGAATCCATCGCCAAAAACATCATATTTCGTGTTTTCAGAGCGCTATCTGCAGTTATATGAAGTTTGAAATAAGTCCAAAATTACCACATTCTGAACAGTTTCAAAGTATCGCCAATCACATAAATCTATCCAATACGACATAATACGCATGAATCCGTCCTCAAATGCACAAAATTTTGCGTTTCCAGCGAGTTATCGGCGTTTTTCTGAATCTTGTTGAGAAATTTTTGATGCTGTTAAACTGCTCAGAATCGAGATTTTGCTTAAGAAATGCGTAATATGGCAGAATCTAGCACCAAATACATCATATTTCGTGTTTTTAGAGTGCTATTCTCAGTTTCACAAACTTTGGAATAAGTTGAAATCACGCTTTTCCGCGCAGATTTTCCCGATCAAAAAGTTCATATTCCTATCCAGGACATCATGATATGTATGAATCCATCGACAAAAACATCATATTTCGTGTTTTTCAGAGCGCTATCTGCAGTTATATGAAGTTTGAAATAAGTCAAAATTACCACATTCTGAGCAATTTCAATGTGTCGCAAATTACATAAATCTATCTAATACAACATAATACGCATGAATCCGTCCTTAAATGCACAAAATTCTGCGTTTCCAGCGAGTTATCAGCGTTTTTTCTGAGTCTCGTTGAGAAATTTTTGATGCTGTAAATCTGCTCAGAATCGAGATTTTGCTTCAGAAATGCGTTATATGGCAGAATCTAGCACCAAATACATAATATTTCGTGTTTTTAGAGTGCTATTTTCAGTTTTACAAACTTTGGAGTAAGTTGAAATCACGCTTTTCCGCGCAGATTTTCACAATCAAAAAGTTCATATTCAAATCCAAGATATTGATATGTATGAATCCATCGACAAAAATATCATATTTCGTGTTTTTGAAGCGCTATCTGCAGTGATATGAAGTTTGAAATAAGTCAAAATTACCACATTCTGAGCAGTTTCAAAGTATCGCAAATCACATAAATCTATCCAATACAACATAATACGCATGAATCCGTCCTCAAATGCACAAAATTTTGCGTTTCCAGCGAGTTATCGGCGTTTTTTCTGAGTCTCGTTGAGAAATTTTTGATGCTGTAAATCTGCTCAGAATCGAGATTTTGCTTCAGAAATGCGTTATATGGCAGAATCTAGCACCAAATACATCATATTTCGTGTTTTTAGAGTGCTATTTTCAGTTTTACAAACTTTGGAATAAGTTGAAATCACGCTTTTCCGCGCAGATTTTTCCAATCAAAAAGTTCATACTCCTATCAAGGTATGTGAAATGCGTTATATGGCAGAATCTAGCACCAAATACATCATATTTCGTGTTCTAGAGTGCTATTCTCAGTTTTACAAACTCTGGAATAAGTTGAAATCACGCTTTTCCGCGCAGATTTTCACAATCAAAAAGATCATATTTCTATCCAGGACATCATGATATGTATGAATCCATCGACAAAAACATCATATTTCGTGTTTCCAGAGCGCCATCTGCAGTTATATGAAGTTTGAAATAAGTCAAAATTACCACATTCTGAGCAGTTTCAATGTGTCGCAAATCACATAAATCTATCCAATACAACATAATACGCATGAATCCGTCCTCAAATGCACAAAACTTTGCGTTTCCAGCGAGTTATCGACGTTTTTCTGGATCTCGTTGAGAAATTTTTGATGCTGTAAATCTGCTCAGAATCGAGATTTTGCTTTAGAAATGCGTTATATGGCAGAATCTAGCACCAAATACATCATATTTCGTGTTTTTAGAGTGCTATTCTCAGTTTTACAAACTTTGGGACAAGTTGAAATCACGCTTTTTCGCGCAGATTTTCACAATCAGAAAGTTCATATTCCTATCCAGGGACATCATAATATGTGTGAAATGCACAAAATTTTGCGTTTCCATCGAGTTATCAGCGTTTTTTCTGAGTCTCGTTGAGAAATTTTTGATGCTGTAAATCTGCTCAGAATCAAGATTTTGCTTCAGAAATGCGTTATATGGCAGAATCTAGCACCAAATACATCATATTTTGTGTTCTTAGAGTGCTATTTTCAGTTTTACAAACTTTGGAATAAGTTGAAATCACGCTTTTCCGCGCAGATTTTCACAATCAAAAAGTTCATATTCATATCCAAGATATTGATATGTATGAATCCATCGACAAAAACATCATATTTCGTGTTTTTGAAGCGCTATCTGCAGTGATATGAAGTTTGAAATAAGTCAAAATTACCACATTCTGAGCAGTTTCAAAGTATCGCAAATCACATAAAATCTATCCAAAACAACATAATACGCATTAATTTGTCCTCAAATGCACAAAATTTTGCGTTTTCAGCGAGTTATCGGCGTTTTTCTGAATCTTGTTGAGAAATTTTTGATGCTGTTAAACTGCTCAGAATCGAGATTTTGCTTCAGAAATGCGTTATATGACAGAATCTAGCACCAAATACATCATATTCCGTGTTTTTAGAGTGCTATTCTCAGTTTCACAAACTTTGGAATAAGTTGAAATCACGCTTTTCCGCGCAGATTTTTACAATCAAAAAGATCATATTTCTATCCAGGACATCATGATATGTATGAATCCATCGACAAAAACATCATATTTCGTGTTTCCAGAGCGCCATCCTGCAGTTATATGAAGTTTGAAATAAGTCAAAATTACCACATTCTGAGCAGTTTCAATGTGTCGCAAATCACATAAATCTATCCAATACAACATAATACGCATGAATTCGTCCTCAAATGCACAAAACTTTGCGTTTCCAGCGAGTTATCGACGTTTTTCTGGATCTCGTTGAGAAATTTTTGATGCTGTAAATCGGCTCAGAATCGAGATTTTGCTTCAGAAATGCGTTATATGGCAGAATCTAGCACCAAATACATCATATTTCGTGTTTTTAGAGTGCTATTCTCAGTTTACAAACTTTGGAACAAGTTGAAATCACGCTCCTCCCGCGCAGATTTTCACAATCAGAAAGTTCATATTTCTATCCAGGACATCATAATATGTGTGAATCCATCGACAAGAACTTCATATCTCGTGTTTTTCAGAGCGCTATCTGCAGTTATATGACGTTTGAAATAAGTCAAAATTACCACATTCTGAGCAGTTTCAAAGTATCGCAAATCACATAAATCTATCCAATACAACATAATACGCATGAATCCGTCCTCAAATGCACAAAATTTTGCGTTTCCAGCGAGTTATCGGCGTTTTTTCTGAGTCTCGTTGAGAAATTTTTGATGCTGTAAATCTGCTCAGAATCGAGATTTTGCTTCAGAAATGCGTTATATGGCAGAATCTAGCACCAAATACATCATATTTCGTGTTTTTAGAGTGCTATTTTCAGTTTTACAAACTTTGGAATAAGTTGAAATCACGCTTTTCCGCGCAGATTTTTCCAATCAAAAGTTCATACTCCTATCATGGTATGTGAAATGCGTTATATGGCAGAATCTAGCACCAAATACATCATATTTCGTGTTCTAGAGTGCTATTCTCAGTTTTACAAACTTTGGAATAAGTTGAAATCACGCTTTTCCGCGCAGATTTTCACAATCAAAAAGTTCATATTCCTATCTAGGACATCATGATATGTATGAATCCATTGACAAAAACATCATATTTCGTGTTTTCAGAGCGCTATCTGCAGTTATATGAAGTTTGAAATAAGTCAAAATTACCACATTCTGAGCAGTTTCAAAGTATCGCAAATCACATAAATCTATCCAATACGACATAATACGCATGAATCCGTCCTCAAATGCACAAAATTTTGCGTTTCCAGCGAGATATCAGCGTTCTTTCTGAGTCTCGTTGAGAAATTTTTGATGCTGTAAATCTGCTCAGAATCAAGATTTTGCTTCAGAAATGCGTTATATGGCAAAATCCAGCACCAAATACATCATATTTCGTGTTTTTAGAGTGCTATTCTCAGTTTTACAAACTTTGGAATAAGTTGAAATCACGCTTTTTCGCGCAGATTTTCACAATCAAAAAGTTCATATTCATATCCAAGATATTGATATGTATGAATCCATCGACAAAAACATCATATTTCGTGTTTTTAAAAGCGCTATCTGCAGTTATATGAAGTTTGAAATAAGTCAAAATTACCACATTCTGAGCAGTTTCAAAGTATCGCAAATCACATGAATCTATCCAATACAACATAATACGCATAAATCCGTCCTCAAATGCACAAAATTTTGCGTTTTTCAGCGAGTTATCGGCGTTTATCTGAATCTTGTTGAGAAATTTTTGATGCTGTTAAACTGCTCAGAATCGAGATTTTGCTTCAGAAATGCGTTATATGGCAGAATCTAGCACCAAATACATCATATTTCGTGTTTTTAGAGTGCTATTATCATTTTCACAACTTTGGAATAAGTTGAAATCACGCTTTTCCGCGCAGATTTTTACAATCAAAAAGATCATATTCCTATCCAGGACATCATGATATGTATGAATCCATCGACAAAAACATCATATTTCGTGTTTTCAGAGCGCTATCTGCAGTTATATAAAGTTTGAAATAAGTCAAAATTACCACATTCTGAGCATTTTCAATGTGTTGCAAATCACATATATCTATCCAATACAACATAATACGCATGAATCCGTCCTCAAATGCACAAAATTTTGCGTTTCCAGCAAGTTATCGGCGTTTCCTCTGAGTCTTGTTGAGGAATTTTTGATGCTGTAAATCTGCTCAGAATCAAGATTTTGCTCTAGAAATGCGTTATATGGCAGAATCTAGCACCAAATACATCATATTTCGTGTCTTTAGAGTGCTATTCTCAGTTTTACAGACTTTGGAATAAGTTGGAATCACGCTTTTCCCGCGCAGATTTTCACAATCAAAAAGTTCATATTCCTATCCAGGACATCATGATATGTATGAATCCATCGACAAAAACATCATATTTCGTGTTTTCAGAGCGCTATCTGCAGTTATATGAAGTTTGAAATAAGTCAAAATTACCACATTCTGAGCAGTTTCAAAGTATCGCAAATCACATAAATCTATCCAATACAACATAATACGCATGAATCCGTCCTCAAATGCACAAAATTTTGCGTTTCCAGCGAGTTATCGTTGTTCTTCTGAATCTTGTTGAGAAATTTTTGATGCTGTTAAACTGCTCAGAATCGAGATTTTGCTCCAGAAATACGTTATATGGCAAAATCCAGCACCAAATACATCATATATCGTGTTTTTAGAGTGCTATTCTCAGTTTCGCAAACTTTGGAATAAGTTGAAATCACGCTTTTCCGCGCAGATTTTCACAATCAAAAAGATCATATTCCTATCCAGGACATCATGATATGTATGAATCCATCGACAAAAACATCATATTTCGTGTTTTCAGAGCGCTATCTGCAGTTATATGAAGTTTGAAATAAGTCAAAATTACCACATTCTGAGCATTTTCAATGTGTCGCAAATCACATAAATCTATCTAATACAACATAATACGCATGAATCCGTCCTCAAATGCACAAAATTCTGCGTTTCCAGCGAGTTATCAGCGTTTTTTCTGAGTCTCGTTGAGAAATTTTTGATGCTGTAAATCTGCTCAGAATCGAGATTTTGCTTCAGAAATGCGTTATATGGCAGAATCTAGCACCAAATACATAATATTTCGTGTTTTTAGAGTGCTATTCTCAGTTTTACAAACTTTGGAATAAGTTGAAATCACGCTTTCCCGCGCGGATTTTCACAATCTAAAAGATCATATTCCTATCCAGGACATCATGATATGTATGAATTTATCGCCAAAAACATCATATTTCGTGTTTTCAGAGCGCTATCTGCAGTTATATGAAGTTTGAAATAAGTCTAAATTACCACATTCTGAACAGTTTCAAAGTATCGCCAATCACATAAATCTATCCAATACGACATAATACGCATGAATCCGTCCTCAAATGCACAAAATTTTGCGTTTCCAGCGAGTTATCGGCGTTTTTCTGAATCTTGTTGAGAAATTTTTGATGCTGTTAAACTGCTCAGAATCGAGATTTTGCTTAAGAAATGCGTAATTATGGCAGAATCTAGCACCAAATACATAATATTTCGTGTTTTTAGAGTGCTATTCTCAGTTTTACAAACTTTGGAACAAGTTGAAATCACGCTTTTCCGCGCAGATTTTCACAATCAGAAAGTTCATATTTCTATCCAGGACATCATAATATGTGTGAATCCATCGACAAGAACTTCATATCTCGTGTTTTCAGAGCGCTATCTGCAGTTATATGACGTTTGAAATAAGTCAAAATTACCACATTCTGAGCAGTTTCAAAGTATCGCTAAATCACATAAATCTATCCAATACAACATAATACGCATGAATCCGTCCTCAAATGCACAAAATTTTGCGTTTCCAGCGAGTTATCGGCGTTTTTTCTGAGTCTCGTTGAGAAATTTTTGATGCTGTAAATCTGCTCAGAATCGAGATTTTGCTTCAGAAATGCGTTATATGGCAGAATCTAGCACCAAATACATCATATTTCGTGTTTTTAGAGTGCTATTTTTCAGTTTTACAAACTTTGGAATAAGTTGAAATCACGCTTTTCCGCGCAGATTTTTCCAATCAAAAAGTTCATACTCCTATCATGGTATGTGAAATGCGTTATATGGCAGAATCTAGCACCAAATACATCATATTTCGTGTTCTAGAGTGCTATTCTCAGTTTTACAAACTCTGGAATAAGTTGAAATCACGCTTTTCCCGCGCAGATTTTCACAATCAAAAAGATCATATTTCTATCCAGGACATCATGATATGTATGAATCCATCGACAAAAACATCATATTTCGTGTTTCCAGAGCGCCCATCTGCAGTTATATGAAGTTTGAAATAAGTCAAAATTACCACATTCTGAGCAGTTTCAATGTGTCGCAAATCACATAAATCTATCCAATACAACATAATACGCATGAATCCGTCCTCAAATGCACAAAACTTTGCGTTTCCAGCGAGTTATCGACATTTTTCTGGATCTCGTTGAGAAATTTTTGATGCTGTAAATCTGCTCAGAATCGAGATTTTGCTTCAGAAATGCGTTATATGGCAGAATCTAGCACCAAATACATCATATTTCGTGTTTTAAGAGTGCTATTCTCAGTTTTACAAACTTTGGGACAAGTTGAAATCACGCTTTTTCGCGCAGATTTTCACAATCAGAAAGTTCATATTCCTATCCAGGACATCATAATATGTGTGAAATGCACAAAATTTTGCGTTTCCATTGAGTTATCAGCGTTTTTTCTGAGTCTCGTTGAGAAATTTTTGATGCTGTAAATCTGCTCAGAATCAAGATTTTGCTTCAGAAATGCGTTATATGGCAGAATCTAGCACCAAATACATCATATTTTGTGTTCTTAGAGTGCTATTTTCAGTTTTACAAACTTTGGAATAAGTTGAAATCACGCTTTTCCGCGCAGATTTTCACAATCAAAAAGTTCATATTCATATCCAAGATATTGATATGTATGAATCCATCGACAAAAACATCATATTTCGTGTTTTTGAAGCGCCTATCTGCAGTGATATGAAGTTTGAAATAAGTCAAAATTAACCACATTCTGAGCAGTTTCAAAGTATCGCAAATCACATAAATCTATCCAAAACAACATAATACGCATTAATTTGTCCTCAAATGCACAAAATTTTGCGTTTTCAGCGAGTTATCGGCGTTTTTCTGAATCTTGTTGAGAAATTTTTGATGCTGTTAAACTGCTCAGAATCGAGATTTTGCTTCAGAAATGCGTTATATGACAGAATCTAGCACCAAATACATCATATTCCGTGTTTTTAGAGTGCTATTCTCAGTTTCACAAACTTTGGAATAAGTTGAAATCACGCTTTTCCGCGCAGATTTTTACAATCAAAAAGATCATATTTCTATCCAGGACATCATGATATGTATGAATCCATCGACAAAAACATCATATTTCGTGTTTCCAGAGCGCCATCTGCAGTTATATGAAGTTTGAAATAAGTCAAAATTACCACATTCTGAGCAGTTTCAATGTGTCGCAAATCACATAAATCTATCCAATACAACATAATACGCATGAATCCGTCCCTCAAATGCACAAAACTTTGCGTTTCCAGCGAGTTATCGACGTTTTTCTGGATCTCGTTGAGAAATTTTTGATGCTGTAAAATCGGCTCAGAATCGAGATTTTGCTTCAGAAATGCGTTATATGGCAGAATCTAGCACCAAATACATCATATTTTGTGTTTTTAGAGTGCTATTCTCAGTTTTACAAACTTTGGAACAAGTTGAAATCACGCTTTTCCGCGCAGATTTTCACAATCAAAAAGTTCATATTCATATCCAAGATATTGATATGTATGAATCCATCGACAAAAACATCATATTTCGTGTTTTTAAAGCGCTATCTGCAGTTATATGAAGTTTGAAATAAGTCAAAATTACCACATTCTGAGCCGTTTCAAAGTATCGCAAATCACATGAATCTATCCAATACAACATAATACGCATAAATCCGTCCTCAAATGCACAAAATTTTGCGTTTTCAGCGAGCCATCGGCGTTTATCTGAATCTTGTTGAGAAATTTTTGATGCTGTTAAACTGCTCAGAATCGAGATTTTGCTTCAGAAATGCGTTATATGGCAGAATCTAGCACCAAATACATTATATTTCGTGTTTTTAGTGCTATTATCATTTTCACAAACTTTGGAATAAGTTGAAATCACGCTTTTCCGCGCAGATTTTTACAATCAAAAAGATCATATTCCTATCCAGGACATCATGATATGTATGAAATCCATCGACAAAAACATCATATTTCGTGTTTTCAGAGCGCTATCTGCAGTTATATAAAGTTTGAAATAAGTCAAAATTACCACATTCTGAGCATTTTCAATGTGTTGCAAATCACATATATCTATCCAATACAACATAATACGCATGAATCCGTCCTCAAATGCACAAAATTTTGCGTTTCCAGCAAGTTATCGGCGTTTCCTCTGAGTCTTGTTGAGGAATTTTTGATGCTGTAAATCTGCTCAGAATCAAGATTTTGCTCTAGAAATGCGTTATATGGCAGAATCTAGCACCAAATACATCATATTTCGTGTCTTTAGAGTGCTATTCTCAGTTTTACAGACTTTGGAATAAGTTGGAATCACGCTTTTCCGCGCAGATTTTCACAATCCAAAAGTCCATATTCCTATCCAGGACATCATGATATGTATGAATCCATCGACAAAAACATCATATTTCGTGTTTTCAGAGCGCTATCTGCAGTTATATGAAGTTTGAAATAAGTCCAAAATTACCACATTCTGAGCAGTTTCAAAGTATCGCAAATCACATAAATCTATCCAATACAACATAATACGCATGAATCCGTCCTCAAATGCACAAAATTTTGCGTTTCCAGCGAGTTATCGGCGTTCTTCTGAATCTTGTTGAGAAATTTTTGATGCTGTTAAACTGCTCAGAATCGAGATTTTGCTTCAGGAATGCGTTATATGGCAGAATCTAGCACCAAATACATCATATTTCGTGTTTTTAGAGTGCTATTCCCAGCTTCACAAACTTTGGAATAAGTTGAAATCACGCTTTCCGCGCAGATTTTCCCGATCAAAAAGTTCATATTCCTATCCAGGACATCATGATATGTATGAATCCATCGACAAAAACATCATATTTCGTGTTTTCAGAGCGCTATCTGCAGTTATATGAAGTTTGAAATAAGTCAAAATTACCACATTCTGAGCAGTTTCAATGTGTCGCAAATTACATAAATCTATCCAATACAACATAATACGCAAGAATCCGTCCTCAAATGAAAAAAAAATTTTGCGTTTCCAGCGAGTTATCGACGTTTTTCTGGATCTCGTTGAAAATTTTTGATGCTGTAAATCTGCTCAGAATCGTGATTTTGCTTCAGAAATGCGTTATATGGCAGAATCTAGCACCAAATACATCATATTTCGTGTTTTTAGAGTGCTATTCTCAGTTTTACAAACTTTGGAACAAGTTGAAATGACGCTTTTCCGCGCAGATTTTCACAATCAGAAAGTTCATATTCCTATCCAGGACATCATAATATGTGTGAATCCATCGACAAAAACATCATATTTCGTGTTTTCAGAGCGCTATCTGCAGTTATATGAAGTTTGAAATAAGTCAAAATTACCACATTCTGAGCATTTTCAATGTGTCGCAAATCACATAAATCTATCTAATACAACATAATACGCATGAATCCGTCCTCAAATGCACAAAATTCTGCGTTTCCAGCGAGTTATCAGCGTTTTTTCTGAGTCTCGTTGAGAAATTTTTGATGCTGTAAATCTGCTCAGAATCGAGATTTTGCTTCAAAAATGCGTTATATGGCAGAATCTAGCACCAAATACATAATATTTCGTGTTTTTAGAGTGCTATTCTCAGTTTTACAAACTTTGGAATAAGTTGAAATCACGCTTTCCCGCGCGGATTTTCACAATCTAAAAGATCATATTCCTATCCAGGACATCATGATATGTATGAATCCCATCGCCAAAAACATCATATTTCGTGTTTTCAGAGTGCTATCTGCAGTTATATGAAGTTTGAAATAAGTCTAAATTACCACATTCTGAACAGTTTCAAAGTATCGCCAATCACATAAATCTATCCAATACCGACATAATACGCATGAATCCGTCCTCAAATGCACAAAATTTTGCGTTTCCAGCAAGTTATCGGCGTTTTTCTGAATCTTGTTGAGAAATTTTTGATGCTGTTAAACTGCTCAGAATCGAGATTTTGCTTAAGAAATGCGTAATATGGCAGAATCTAGCACCAAATACATCATATTTCGTGTTTTTAGAGTGCTATTCTCAGTTTCACAAACTTTGGAATAAGTTGAAATCACGCTTTTCCGCGCAGATTTTCCCGATCAAAAAGTTCATATTCCTATCCAGGACATCATGATATGTATGAATCCATCGACAAAAACATCATATTTCGTGTTTTCAGAGCGCTATCTGCAGTTATATGAAGTTTGAAATAAGTCAAAATTACCACATTCTGAGCAGTTTCAATGTATCGCAAATTACATAAATCTATCCTATATAACATAATACGCATGAATCCGTCCTCAAATGCACCATATTTTGCGTTTCCAGCGAGTTATCGACGTTTTTCTGGATCTCGTTGAGAAATTTTATGATGCTGTAAATCTGCTCAGAATCGAGATTTTTGCTTCAGAAATGCGTTATATGGCAGAATCTAGCACCAAATACATCATATTTCGTGTTTTTAGAGTGTTATTCTCAGTTTTACAAACTTTGGGACAAGTTGAAATCACGCTTTTTCGCGCAGATTTCCACAATCAGAAAGTTCATATTCCTATCCAGGACATCATAATATGTGTGAATCCATCGACAAAAACATCATATCTCGTTTTTTTAGAGCGCTATCTGCAGTTATATGACGTTTGAAATAAGTCAAAATTACCACATTCTGAGCAGTTTCAAAGTATCGCAAATCACATAAATCTATCCAATAGAACATAATACGCATGAATCCGTCCTTAAACGCACAAAATTTTGCGTTTCCAGCGAGTTATCGGCGTTTTGCTGAATTTCGTTGAGAAATTTTTGATGCTGTAAATCTGCTCAGAATCAAGATTTTGCTTCAGAAATGCGTCATATGGCAGAATCTAGCACCAAATACATCATATTTCGTGTTTTTGGAGTGCTATTCTCAGTTTTACAAACATTGGAACAAGTTGAAATCACGCTTTTCCGCGCAGATTTATGAAATCAGAAAGTTCATATTCCTATCCAGGACGTCATGATATGTATGAATCCATCGACAAAAGCATCATATTTCGTGTTTTCAGAGCGCTATCTGCAGTTATATGAAATTTGGAATAAGTCAAGATTACCACATTCTGAGCAGTTTCAAAGTATCGCAAATCACATAAATCTATCCAATACAACATAATACGCATGATTTCGTCCTCAAATGCACAAAATTTTGCGTTTCCATCGAGTTATCAGCGTTTTTTCTGAGTCTCGTTGAGAAATTTTTGATGCTGTAAATCTGCTCAGAATCGAGATTTTGCTTCAGTAATGCGTTATATGGCAGAATCTAGCACCAAATACATCATATTTCGTGTTTTTAGAGTGCTATTCTCAGTTTTACAAACTTTGGAATAAGTTGAAATCACGCTTTTCCGCGCAGATTTTTCCAATCAAAAAGTTCATATTCCTATCAAGGACATCATGATATGTATGAATCCATCGACAAAAAAACATCATATTTCGGTGTTTTCAGAGCGCTATCTGCAGTTATATGAAGTTTGAAATAAGTCAAAATTACCACATTCTGAGCAGTTTCAAAGTATCGCAAATCACATAAATCTATCCAATACGACATAATACGCATAAGGCCGTCCTCAAATGCACAAAATTCTGCGTTTCCAGCGAGTTATCAGCGTTTTTTCTGAGTCTCGTTGAGAAATTTTTGATGCTGTAAATCTGCTTAGAATCGAGATTTTGCTCCAGAAATACGTCATATGGCAAATTCCCAGCACCAAATACATCATATTTCGTGTTTTTAGAGTGCTATTCTCAGTTTCACAAACTTTGGAATAAGTTGAAATCACGCTTTTCCGCGCAGATTTTCACAATCAAAAAGATCATATTCCTATCCAGGACATCATGATATGTATGAATCCATCGACAAAAACATCATATTTCGTGTTTTCAGAGCGCTATCTGCAGTTATATGAAGTTTGAAATAAGTCAAAATTACCACATTCTGAGCATTTTCAATGTGTCGCAAATCACATAAATCTATCTAATACAACATAATACGCATGAATCCGTCCTCAAATGCACAAAATTCTGCGTTTCCAGCGAGTTATCAGCGTTTTCTCTGAGTCTCGTTGAGAAATTTTTGATGCTGTAAATCTGCTCAGAATCGAGATTTTGCTTCAGAAATGCGTTATATGGCAGAATCTAGCACCAAATACATAATATTTCGTGTTTTTAGAGTGCTATTCTCAGTTTTACAAACTTTGGAATAAGTTGAAATCACGCTTTCCCCGCGCGGATTTCCACGATCTAAAAGATCATATTCCTATCCAGACATCATGATATGTATGAATCCATCGCCAAAAACATCATATTTCGTGTTTTCAGAGCGCTATCTGCAGTTATATGAAGTTGAAATAAGTCTAAATTACCACATTCTGAACAGTTTCAAAGTATCGCCAATCACATAAATCTATCCAATACGACATAATACGCATGAATCCGTCCTCAAATGCACAAAATTTTGCGTTTCCAGCGAGTTATCGGCGTTTTTCTGAATCTTTTTGAGAAATTTTTGATGCTGTTAAACTGCTCAGAATCAAGATTTTGCTCAAGAAATGCGTTATATGGCAGAATCTAGCACCAAATACATCATATTTCGTGTTTTTAGAGTGCTATTCTCAGTTTCACAAACTTTGGAATAAGTTGAAATCACGCTTTTCCGCGCAGATTTATGAAATCAGAAAGTTCATATTCCTATCCAGGACGTCATGATATGTATGAATCCATCGACAAAAGCATCATATTTCGTGTTTTTAGAGCGCTATCTGCAGTTATATGAAGTTTGGAATAAGTCAAGATTACCACATTCTGAGCAGTTTCAAAGTATCGCAAATCACATAAATCTATCCAATACGACATAATACGCATGAGGCCCGTCCTCAAATGCACAAAATTCTGCGTTTCCAGCGAGTTATCCAGCGTTTTTTCTGAGTCTCGTTGAGAAATTTTTGATGCTGTAAATCTGCTCAGAATCGAGATTTTGCTTCAGAAATGCGTTATATGGCAGAATCTGGCACCAAATACATAATATTTCGTGTTTTTAGAGTGCTATTCTCAGTTTTACAAACTTTGGAATAAGTTGAAATCACGCTTTTCTGCGCGGATTTTCACAATCAAAAAGATCATATTCCTATCCAGGACATCATGATATGTATGAATCTATCGCCTAAAACATCATATTCCGTGTTTTCAGAGCGCTATCTGCAGTTATATGAAGTTTGAAAAAAAGTATAAATTACCACATTCTGAACAGTCTCAAAGTATCGCCAATCACATAAATCTATCCAATACGACATAATACGCATGAATCCGTCCTCAAATGCACAAAATTTTGCGTTTCCAACGAGTTATCAGCGTCTTTCCTGAGTCTCGTTGATTAATCTTTGATGCTGTAAATCTGCTCAGAATCGAGATTTTGCTTCAGAAATGCGTTATATGGCGGAATCTAGCACCAGTCACATCATATTTCGTGTTTTTTGAGTGCTATTCTCAGTTTTACAGACTTTGGAATGAGTTTGGAATCACGCTTTTCCGCGCAGATTTTTACAATCAAAAAGTTCATATTCATATCCAAGACATCATGATATGTAGGGATTCATCGACAAAAACATCATATTTCGTGTTTTAAGAGCGCTATCTGCAGTTATATGAAGTTTGAAATAAGTCTAAATTACCACATTCTGAGCAGTTTCAAAGTATCGCAGATCACATGAATCTATCCAATATAACATAATACGCATGAATCCGTCCTCAATGCATAAAATTTTGCGTTCTCAGCGAGTTATCGGCGTTTTTCTGAATCTCGTTGAGAAATTTTGGATGCTGTTAATCTGCTCAGAATCAAGATTTTGCTTCAGAAATGCGTTATATGGCAGAATCTAGCACCAAATACATCATATTCCGTTTTTTTAGAGTGCTATCCTCAGTTTTACAAACTTTGGAATAAGTTAAAATCACGCTTTTCCGCACAGGTTCTTCCAATCAAAAAGTTCATATTTCTATCCAGGACATCATGATATGTATGAATCCATCAACAAAAACATCATATTTCGTGTTTTTAGAGCGCTATCTGCAGTTATATGAAGTTTGAAATAAGTCAAAATTACCACATTCTGAGCAGTTTCAAAGTATCGCAAATCACATAAATCTATCCAATAGAACATAATACGCATGAATCCGTCCTCGAATGCACAAAATTTTGCGTTTCCAGCGAGTTATTGGCGTTCTTTCTGAGTCTCGTTGAGAAATTTTTGTTGCTGTAAATCTGCTCAGAATCGAGATTTTGCTTCAGAAATGCGTTATATGGCAGAATCTAGCACCAAATACATCATATTTCGTGTTTTTAGAGTGCTATTCTCAGTTTTACAAACTTTGGAATAAGTTGGAATCACGCTTTTCCGCGCAGTTTTTCCCAATCAAAAAGTTCATATTCCTATCCAGGACATCATGATATGTATGAATCCATCGCCAGAAACATCATATTTCGTGTTTTCAGAGCGCTATCTGCAGTTATATGAAGTTTGAAATAAGTCTAAATTACCACATTCTGAACAGTTTCAAAGTATCGCAAATTACATAAATCTATCCAATACGACATAATACGCATGAATCCGTCCTCAAATGCACAGAATTCTGCGTTTCCAGCGAGTTATCGGCGTTTTTCTGAATCTCGTTGAGAAATTTTGGATGCTGTAAATCTGCTAAGAATCGAGATTTAGCTTCAGAAATGCGTTATATGGCAGAATCTAGCACCAAATACATCATATTTCGTGTTTTTAGAGTGCTATTCTCAGTTTCCAAACTCTGGAATAAGTTGGAATCACGCTTTTTCCGCGCAGATTTTTCGAATCAAAAAGTTTATATTTCCATCCAGTACATAATGATATGTATGAATCCATCGACAAAAACATCATATTTCGTGTTTTCAGAGCGCTATCTGCAGTTATATGAAGTTTGAAATAAGTCAAAATTACCACATTCTGAGCAGTTTCAAAGTATCGCAAATCACATGAATCTATCCAATACAACATAATACGCATGAATCCGTCCCTAAATGCACAAAATTTTGCGTTTCCAGCGAGTTATCAGCGTCTTTCCTGAGTCTCGTTGAGGAATTTTTGATGCTGAAAATCTGCTCAGAATCAAGATTTTGCTTCAGAAATGCGTTATATGGCAGAATCTAGCACCAATCACATCATATTTTGTGTTTTTAGAGTGTCAATCTCAGTTTTACAGACTTTGGAATAAGTTGTAATCACGCTTTTCCGCGCAGATTTTCACAATCAGAAAGTTCATATTTATATCCAGGACATCATGATATGTATGAATCCATCGACAAAAACATCATATTTCGTGTTTCAAGAGCGCTATCTGCAGTTATATGAAGTTTAAAATAAGTCAAAATTACCACATTCTGAGCAGTTTCAATGTATCGCAAATCGCATGAATCTATCCAATACAACATAATACGCATGAATCCGTCCTTAAATGCACAAAATTTTGCGTTTCCAGCGAGTTATCGGCGTTTTTCTGAATCTTGTTGAGAAATTTTTGATGCTGTTAACTGCTCAGAATCGAGATTTTGCTTCAGAAATGCGTTATATGGCAGAATCTAGCACCAAATACATCATATTTCGTGTTTTTAGATTGCTATTCTCAGTTTCACAAACTTTGGAATAAGTTGAAAATCACGCTTTTCCGCGCAGATTTTCCCGATCAAAAAGTTCATATTCCTATCCAGGACATCATGATATGTATGAATCCATCGACAAAAACATCATATTTCGTGTTTTCAGAGCGCTATCTGCAGTTATATGAAGTTTGAAATAAGTCAAAATTACCACATTCTGAGCAGTTTCAATGTGTCGCAAATTACATAAATCTATCCAATATAACATAATACGCATGAATCCGTCCTCAAATGCATAAAATTTTGCGTTCTCAGCGAGTTATCGGCGTTTTTCTGAATCTCGTTGAGAAATTTTGGATGCTGTAATCTGCTCAGAATCGAGATTTTGCTTCAAAAAATGCGTTATATGGCAGAATCTAGCACCAAATACATCATATTTCGTGTTTTTAGAGTGCTATTCTCAGTTTTACAAACTTTGGAATAAGTTGGAATCACGCTTTTCCGCGCAGTTTTTCCCAATCAAAAAGTTCATATTCCTATCCAGGACATCATGATATGTATGAATCCATCGCCAGAAACATCATATTTTGTGTTTTCAGAGCGCTATCTGCAGTTATATGAAGTTTGAAATAAGTCTAAATCACCACATTCTGAACAGTTTCAAAGTATCGCAAATTACATAAATCTATCCAATACGACATAATACGCATGAATCCGTCCTCAAATGCACAGAATTCTGCGTTTCCAGCGAGTTATCGGCGTTTTTCTGAATCTCGTTGAGAAATTTTGGATGCTGTAAATCTGCTAAGAATCGAGATTTTGCTTCAGAAATGCGTTATATGGCAGAATCTAGCACCAAATACATCATATTTCGTGTTTTTAGAGTGCTATTCTCAGTTTCCAAACTCTGGAATAAGTTGGAATCACGCTTTTTCCGCGCAGATTTTTCGAATCAAAAAGTTTATATTTCCATCCAGGACATAATGATATGTATGAATCCATCGACAAAAACATCATATTTCGTGTTTTTAGATTGCTATTCTCAGTTTCACAAACTTTGGAATAAGTTGAAATCACGCTTTTCCGCGCAAATTTTCCCGATCAAAAAGTTCATATTCCTATCCAGGACATCATGATATGTATGAATCCATCGACAAAAACATCATATTTCGTGTTTTCAGAGCGCTATCTGCAGTTATATGAAGTTTGAAATAAGTCAAAATTACCACATTCTGAGCAGTTTCAATGTGTCGCAAATTACATAAATCTATCCAATATAACATAATACGCATGAATCCGTCCTCAAATGCATAAAATTTTGCGTTCTCAGCGAGTTATCGGCGTTTTTCTGAATCTCGTTGAGAAATTTTGGATGCTGTTAATCTGCTCAGAATCGAGATTTTTGCTCCAGAAATGCGTTATATGGCAGAATCTAGCACCAAATACATCATATTCCGTTTTTTCTAGAGTGCTATCCTCAGTTTAACAAACTTTGGAATAAGTTGAAATCACGCTTTTCCGCACAGATTCTTCCAATCAAAAAGTTCATATTTCTATCCAGGACATCATGATATGTATGAATCCATCAACAAAAACATCATATTTCGTGTTTTTAGAGCGCTATCTGCAGTTATATGAAGTTTGAAATGAGTCAAAATTACCACATTCTGAGCAGTTTCAAAGTATCGCAAATCACATAAATCTATCCAATAGAACATAATACGCATGAATCCGTCCTCAAATGCACAAAATTTTGCGTTTCCAGCGAGTTATTGGCGTTCTTTCTGAGTCTCGTTTAGAAATTTTTGTTGCTGTAAATCTGCTCAGAATCGAGATTTTGCTTCAAAAATGCGTTATATGGCAGAATCTAGCACCAAATACATCATATTTCGTGTTTTTAGAGTGCTATTCTCAGTTTTACAAACTTTGGAATAAGTTGGAATCACGCTTTTTCGCGCAGTTTTTCCCAATCAAAAAGTTCATATTCCTATCTAGGACATCATGATATGTATGAATCCATCGCCAGAAACATCATATTTCGTGTTTTCAGAGCGCTATCTGCAGTTATATGAAGTTTGAAATAAGTCTAAATTACCACATTCTGAACAGTTTCAAAGTATCGCAAATTACATAAATCTATCCAATACGACATAATACGCATGAATCCGTCCTCAAATGCACAGAATTCCTGCGTTTCCAGCAAGTTATCGGCGTTTTTCTGAATCTTGTTGAGAAATTTTGGATGCTGTAAATCTGCTAAGAATCGAGATTTTGCTTCAGAAATGCGTTATATGGCAGAATCTAGCACCAAATACATCATATTTCGTGTTTTTAGAGTGCTATTCTCAGTTTCCAAACTCTGGAATAAGTTGGAATCACGCTTTTTCCGCGCAGATTTTTCGAATCAAAAAGTTAATATTTCCATCCAGGACATAATGATATGTATGAATCCATCGACAAAAACATCATATTTCGTGTTTTCAGAGCGCTATCTGCAGTTATATGAAGTTTGAAATAAGTCAAAATTACCACATTCTGAGCAGTTTCAAAGTATCGCAAATCACATGAATCTATCCAATACAACATAATACGCATGAATCCGTCCTTAAATGCACAAAATTTTGCGTTTCCAGCGAGTTATCAGCGTCTTTCCTGAGTCTCGTTGAGGAATTTTTGATGCTGAAAATCTGCTCAGAATCAAGATTTTGCTTCAGAAATGCGTTATATGGCAGAATCTAGCACCAATCACATCATATTTTGTGTTTTTAGAGTGTCATTCTCAGTTTTACAGACTTTGGAATAAGTTGTAATCACGCTTTTCCGCGCAGATTTTCACAATCAGAAAGTTCATATTTATATCCAGGACATCATGATATGTATGAATCCATCAACAAAAACATCATATTTCGTGTTTCAAGAGCGCTATCTGCAGTTATATGAAGTTTAAAATAAGTCAAAATTACCACATTCTGAGCAGTTTCAATGTATCGCAAATCGCATGAATCTATCCAATACAACATAATACGCATGAATCCGTCCTCAAATGCACAAAATTTTGCGTTTCCAGCGAGTTATCGGCGTTTTTCTGAATCTTGTTGGAAAATTTTTGATGCTGTTAAACTGCTCAGAATCGAGATTTTGCTTCAGAAATGCGTTATATGGCAGAATCTAGCACCAAATACATCATATTTCGTGTTTTTAGAGTGCTATTCTCAGTTTCACAAACTTTGGAATAAGTTGAAATCACGCTTTTCCGCGCAGATTTCCCCGATCAAAAAGTTCATATTCCTATCCAGGACATCATGATATGTATAAATCCATCGACAAAAACATCATATTTCGTGTTTTCAGAGCGCTATCTGCAGTTATATAAAGTTTGAAATAAGTCAAAATTACCACATTCTGAGCAGTTTCAAAGTATCGCAAATCACATGAATCTATCCAATACAACATAATACGCATGAACTCGTCCTCAAATGCACAAAATTTTGCGTTTCCAGCGAGTTATCCGCGTCTTTTCTGAGTCTCGTTGAGAAATTTTTGATGCTGAAAATCTGCTCAGAATCGAGATTTTGCTTCAGAAATGCGTTATATGGCAGAATCTAGCACCAATCACATCATATTTTGTGTTTTTATAGTGCTATTCTCAGTTGTACAGACTTTGGAATAAGTTGAAATCACGCTTTTCCGCGCAGATTTTCACAATCAAAAAGTTCATATTCATATCCAAGACATCATGATATGTAGGAATTCATCGACAAAAACATCATATTTCGTGTTTTAAGAGCGCTATCTGCAGTTATATGAAGTTTAAATAAGTCCAAATTACCACATTCTGAGCAGTTTCAAAGTATCGCAGATCACATGAATCTATCTAATATAACATAATACGCATGAATCCGTCCTCAAATGCACAAAATTTTGCGTTTCCAGCGAGTTATCGGCGTTTTTCTGAATCTCGTTGAGAAATTTTGGATGCTGTTAATCTGCTCAGAATCGAGATTTTGCTTCAGAAATGCGTTATATGGCAGAATCTAGCACCAAATACATCATATTCCGTGTTTTTAGAGTGCTATCCTCAGTTTTACAAACTTTGGAATAAGTTGGAATCACGCTTTTCCGCGCAGATTTTTCCAATCAAAAAGTTCATATTTCTATCCAGGACATCATGATATGTATGAATACATCGACAAAAACATCATGTTTCGTGTTTTTAGAGCGCTATCTGCAGTTATATGAAGTTTGAAATGAGTCAAAATTACCACATTCTGAGCAGTTTCAAAGTATCGCAAATCACATAAATCTATCCAATAGAACATAATACGCATGAAGCCGTCCTCAAATGCACAAAATTTTGCGTTCTCAGCGAGTTATCGGCGCTCTTTCTGAGTCTCGTTGTGAAATTTTTGTTGCTGTAAATCTGCTCAGAATCGAGATTTTGCTTCAGAAATGCGTTATATGGCAGAATCTAGCACCAAATACATCATATTTTGTGTTTTTAGAGTGCTATTCTCAGTTTTACAAACTTTGGAATAAGTTGGAATCACGCTTTTCCGCGCAGTTTTTCCCAATCAAAAAGTTCATATTCCTATCCAGGTCATCATGATATGTATGAATCCATCGCCAGAAACATCATATTTAGTGTTTTCAGAGCGCTATCTGCAGTTATATGAAGTTTGAAATAAGTCTAAATTACCACATTCTGAGCAGTTTCAAAGTATCGCAAATCGCATGAATCTATCCAATACAACATAATACGCATGAATCCGTTCTCAAATGCACAAAATTTTGCGTTTCCAGCGAGTTATCGGCGTTTTTCTGAGTCTTGTTGAGAAATTTTTGATGCTGTAAATCTGCTCAGAATCGAGATTTTGCTTCAGAAATGCGTTATATGGCAGAATTTAGCACCAATCACATCATATTTTGTGTTTTTATAGTACTATTCTCAGTTTTACAGACTTTGGAATAAGTTGAAATCACGCTTTTCCGCGCAGATTTTCACAATGGAAAGTTCATATTCATATCCAAGACATCATGATATGTATGAATCCATCGACAAAAACATCATATTTCGTGTTTTCAGAGCGCTATCTGCAGTTATATGAAGTTTGAAATAAGTCAGAATTACCACATTCTGAGCAGTTTCAAAGTATCGCAAATCACATGAATCTATCCAATACAACATGATACGCATGAATCCGTCCTCAAATGCACAAAATTTGGCGTTTCCAGCGAGTTATCCGCGTCTTTTCTGAGTCTCGTTGAGAAATTTTTGATGCTGAAAATCTGCTCAGAATCGTGATTTTGCTTCAGAAATGCGTTATATGGCAGAATTTAGCACCAATCACATCATATTTTGTGTTTGAAATAAGTCAAAATCACCCACATGCTGAGCAGTTTCAAAGTATCGCAAATCACATAAATCTATCCAATAGAACACAATACGCATGAATCCGTCCACAAATGCACAAAATTTTGCGTTTCCAGCGAGTTATCGGCGTTTCTTCTGAGTCTCGTTGAGAAATTTTTGATGCTGTAAATCTGCTAAGAATCGAGATTTTGCTTCAGAAATGCGTTATATGGCAGAATCTAGCACCAAATACATCATATTTAGTGTTTTTAGAGTGCTATTCTTAGTTTCAAAATTTGGAATGAGTTGAAATCACGCTTTTCCGCGCAGATTTCCACAATCAAAAAGTTCATATTCCTAGTCAGGACATCATGATATGTATGAATCCATCGACAAAAACATCATATTTCGTGTTTTCAGAGCGCTATCTGCAGTTATATGAAGTTCAAAATAAGTCAAAAATACCACATTCTGAGCAGTTTCAAAGTATCGCAAATCACATGAATCTATCCAATACAACATAATACGCATGAATCCGTCCTCTAATGCACAAAATTTTGCGTTTCCAGCGAGTTATCGGCGTTTTTCTGAATCTCGTTGAGAAATTTTGGATGCTGTTAATCTGCTCAGAATCGAGATTTTACTTCAGAAATGCGTTATATGGCAGAATCTAGCACCAAATACATCATATTTCGTGTTTTTAGAGTGCTATTCTCAGTTTTACAAACTTTGGAATAAGTTGAAATCACGCTTTTCCGCGCAGATTTTCCCAATCAAAAAGTTCATATTCCTATCCAGGACATCATGATATGTATGAATCCATCGACAAAAACATCATATTCCGAGTTCCCAGAGCGCTATCTGCAGTTATATGAAGTTTGAAATTAGTCAAAATTACCACATTATGAGCAGTTTCAAAGTATCGCAAATCACATGAATCTATCTAATACAACATAATACGCATGAATCCGTCCTCAAATGCACAAAACTTTTGCGTATCCAGCGAGTTATCGGCGTTTTTTCTGAGTCTCGATGGGAAATTTTTGATGCTGTAAATATGCTTAGAATCAAGATTTTGCTTCAGAAATGCGTTATATGGCAGAATCTAGCACCAAATACATCATATTCCGTGTTTTTAGAGTGCTATTCTCAGTTTTACAAACTTTGGAACAAGTTGAAATCACGCTTTTCCGCGCAGATTTTCACAATCAGAAAGTTCATATTCTATCCAGGACATCATAATGTGTGTGAATCCATCGACAAGAACATCATATTTCGTGTTTTCAGAGCGCTATCTGCAGTTATATGACGTTTGAAATAAGTCAAAATTACCACATTCTGAGCAGTTTTAAAGTATCGCAAATCACATAAATCTATCCAATAGAACATATTACGCATGAATCCGTCCTCAAATGCACAAAATTTTGCGTTTCCAGCGAGTTATCGGCGTTTTTCTGAATCTCGTTAAGAAATTTTTGATGCTGTAAATCTGCTCAGAATCGAGATTTTGCTTCAGAAATGCGTTATATGGCAAAATCTAGCACCAAATACATCATATTTCGTGTTTTTGGAGTGCTATTCTCAGTTTTACAAACATTGGAACAAGTTGAAATCACGCTTTTCCGCGCAGATTTTCAAAATCAGAAAGTTCATATTCCTATCCAGGACGTCATGATATGTATGAATTCATCGACAAAAACATCATATTTCGTGTTTTCAGAGCGCTATCTGCAGTTATATGAAGTTTGGAATAAGTCAAAATTACCACATTCTGAGCAGTTTCAAAGTATCGCAAATCACATAAATCTATCCAATACAACATAATACGCATAAATCCGTCCCTCTAATGCACAAAATTTTGCGTTTCCAGCGAACTATCGGCGTTTTCTCTGAGTCTCGTTGACAAATTTTTGATGCTGTAAATCTGCTCAGAATCGAGATTTTGCTTCAGTTATGCGTTATATGGCAGAATCTAGCACCAAATACATCATATTTCGTGTTTTTAGAGTGCTATTTTCAGTTCTACAAACTTTGGAATAAGTTGAAATCATGCTTTTCCGCGCAGATTTTCACAATCAAAAAGTTCATATTCATATCCAAGATATTGATATGTATGAATCCATCGACAAAAACATCATATTTCGTGTTTTTAAAGCACTATCTGCAGTGATATGAAGTTTGAAATAAGTCAAAATTACCACATTCTGAGCAGTTTTAAAGTATCGCGAATCACATAAATCTATCCAATACAACATAATACGCATTAATTTGTCCTCAAATGCACAAAATTTTGCGTTTTCAGCGAGTAATCGGCGTTTTTCTGAATCTTGTTGAGAAATTTTTGATGCTGTAAATCTGCTCAGAATCGAGATTTTGCTTCAGTAATGCGTTATATGGCAGAATCTAGCACCAAATACATCATATTTCGTGTTTTTAGAGTGCTATTCTCAGTTTTACAAACTCTGGAATAAGTTGAAATCACGCTTTTCCGCGCAGATTTTCACAATTAAAAGTTCATATTCCTATCCAGGACATCATGATATGTATGAATCCATCGACAAAAACATCATATTTCGTGTTTTTAGAGCGCTATCTGCAGTTATATAAAGTTTGAAATAAGTCAAAATTACCACATGCTGAGCAGTTTCAAAGTATCGCAAATCACATAAATCTATCCAATACAACATAATACGCATGAATCCGTCCTCAAATGCACAAAATTTTGCGTTTCCATCGAGTAATCAGCGTTTTTTCTGAGTCTCGTTGAGAAATTTTTGATGCTGAAAATCTGCTCAGAATCGAGATTTTGCTTCAGAAATGCGTTATATGGCAGAATCTAGCACCAAATACATCATGTTTCGTGTTTTTAGAGTGCTATTTTCAGTTTTACAAAACTTTGGAATAAGTTGAAATCACGCTTTTCCGCGCAGATTTTTCCAATCAAAAAGTTCATACTTCTATCATGGTATGTGAAATGCGTTATATGGCAGAATCTAGCACCAAATACATCATATTTCGTGTTCTAGAGTGCTATTCTCAGTTTTACAAACTTTGGAATAAGTTGAAATCACGCTTTTCCGCGCAGATTTCGCACAATCAAAAAGTTCATATTCCTATCTAGGACATCATGATATTCATGCATCCATCGACAAAAACATCATATTTCGTGTTTTCAGAGCGCTATCTGCAGTTATATGAAGTTTGAAATAAGTCAAAATTACCACATTCTGAGCAGTTTCAAAGTATCGCAAATCACATGAATCTATCCAATACGACATAATACGCATGAATCCGTCCTTAAATGCACAAAATTTTGCGTTTTCAGCGAGTTATCAGCGTTTTTTCTGAGTCTCGTTGAGAAATTTTTGATGCTGTAAATCTGCTCAGAATCAAGATTTTGCTTCAGAAATGCGTTATATGGCAAAATCCAGCACCAAATACATCATATTTCGTGTTTTTAGAGTGCTATTCTCAGTTTTACAAACTTTGGAATAAGTTGAAATCACGCTTTTCCGCGCAGATTTTCACAATCAAAAAGTTCATATTCATATCCAAGATATTGATATGTATGAATCCATCGACAAAAACATCATATTTCGTGTTTTTAAAGCGCTATCTGCAGTTATATGAAGTTTGAAATAAGTCAAAATTACCACATTCTGAGCAGTTTCAAAGTATCGCAAATCACATGAATCTATCCAATACAACATAATACGCATAAATCCGTCCTCAAATGCACAAAATTTTACGTTTTGAGCGAGTTATCGGCGTTTTTCTGAATCTTGTTGAGAAATTTTTGATGCTGTTAAACTGCTCAGAATCAAGATTTTGCTTCAGAAATGCGTTATATGGCAGAATCTAGCACCAAATACATCATATTTCGTGTTTTTAGAGTGCTATTATCAGTTTCACAAACTTTGGACTAAGTTGAAATCACGCTTTTCCGCGCAGATTTTTACAATCAAAAAGATCATATTCCTATCCAGGACATCATGATATGTATGAATCCATCGACAAAAACATCATATTTCGTGTTTTCAGAGCGCTATCTGCAGTTATATAAAGTTCGAAATAAGTCAAAATTACCACATTCTGAGCATTTTCAATGTGTCGCAAATCACATATATCTATCCAATACAACATAATACGCATGAATCCGTCCTCAAATGCACAAAATTTTGCGTTTCCAGCAAGTTATCGGCGTTTTCTCTAAGTCTTGTTGAGGAATTTTTGATGCTGTAAATCTGCTCAGAATCAAGATTTTTGCTCCAGAAATGCGTTATATGGCAGAATCTAGCACCAAATACATCATATTTCGTGTCTTTAGAGTGCTATTCTCAGTTTTACAGACTTTGGAATAAGTTGGAATCACGCTTTTTCGCGCAGATTTTCACAATCAAAAAGTTCATATTCCTATCCAGGACATCATGATATGTATGAATTCATCGACAAAAACATCATATTTCGTGTTTTCAGAGCGCTATCTGCAGTTATATGAAGTTTGAAATAAGTCAAAATTACCACATTCTGAGCAGTTTCAATGTGTCGCAAATTACATAAATCTATCCAATACAACATAATACGCATGAATCCGTCCTCAAATGCAAAAAATTTTGCGTTTCCAGCGAGTTATCGACGTTTTTCTGGATCTCGTTGAAAAATTTTTGATGCTGTAAATCTGCCTCAGAATCGAGATTTTGCTTCAGAAATGCGTTATATGGCAGAATCTCGCACCAAATACATCATATTTCGTGTTTTTTAGAGTGCTATTCTCAGTTTTACAAACTTTGGAACAAGTTGAAATGACGCTTTTCCGCGCAGATTTTCACAATCAGAAAGTTCATATTCCTATCCGAGACATCATAATATGTGTGAATCCATCGACAAAAACATCATATCTCGTGTTTTCAGAGCGCTATCTGCAGTTATATGACGTTTGAAATAAGTCAAAATTACCACATTCTGAGCAGTTTCAAAGTATCGCAAATCACATAAATCTATCCAATACAACATAATACGCATGAATCCGTTCTCAAATGCACAAAATTTTGCGTTTCCATCGAGTTATCAGCGTTTTTTTCTGAGTCTCGTTGAGAAATTTTGATGCTGTGAATCTGCTCAGAATCATGATTTTGCTTCAGTAATGCGTTATATGGCAGAATCTAGCATCAAATACATCATATTTCGTGTTTTTAGAGTGCTATTCTCAGTTTTACAAACTTTGGAATAAGTTGAAATCACGCTTTTCCGCACAGATTTTTCCAATCAAAAAGTTCATATTCCTATCCAGGACATCATGATATGTATGAATCCATCGACAAAAACATCATATTCCGTGTTTTCAGAGCGCTATCTGCAGTTATATGAAGTTTGAAATAAGTCAAAATTACCACATTCTGAGCAGTTTCAAAGTATCGCAAATCACATAAATCTATCCAATACGACATAATATGCATGAGGCCGTCCTCAAATGCACAAAATTCTGCGTTTCCAGCGAGTTATCAGCGTTTTTTCTGAGTCTCGTTGAGAAATTTTTGATGCTGTAAATCTGCTTAGAATCGAGATTTTGCTCCAGAAATACGTTATATGGCAAAATCCAGCACCAAATACATCATATTTCGTGTTTTTAGAGTGCTATTCTCAGTTTCACAAACTTTGGAATAAGTTAAAATCACGCTTTTCCGCGCAGATTTACACAATCAAAAAGATCATATTCCTATCCAGGACATCATGATATGTATGAATCCATCGACAAAAACATCATATTTCGTGTTTTCAGAGCGCTATCTGCAGTTATATGAAGTTTGAAATAAGTCAAAATTACCACATTCTGAGCATTTTCAATGTGTCGCAAATCACATAAATCTATCTAATACAACATAATACGCATGAATCCGTCCTCAAATGCACAAAATTCTGCGTTTCCAGCGAGTTATCAGCGTTTTTTCTGAGTCTCGTTGAGAAATTTTTGATGCTGTAAATCTGCTCAGAATCGAGATTTTGCTTCAGAAATGCGTTATATGGCAGAATCTAGCACCAAATACATAATATTTCGTGTTTTTAGAGTGCTATTCTCAGTTTTACAAACTTTGGAATAAGTTGAAATCACGCTTTCCCGCGCGGATTTTCACAATCTGAAAGATCATATTCCTATCCAGGACATCATGATATGTATGAATCCATCGCCAAAAACATCATATTTCGTGTTTTCAGAGCGCTATCTGCAGTTATATGAAGTTTGAAATAAGTCTAAATTACCACATTCTGAACAGTTTCAAAGTATCGCCAATCACATAAATCTATCCAATACGACATAATACGCATGAATCCGTCCTCAAATGCACAAAATTTTGCGTTTCCAGCGAGTTATCGGCGTTTTTCTGAATCTTGTTGAGAAATTTTTGATGCTGTTAAACTGCTCAGAATCGAGATTTTGCTTAAGAAATGCGTTATATGGCAGAATCTAGCACCAAATACATCATATTTCGTGTTTTTAGAGTGCTATTCTCAGTTTCACAAACTTTGGAATAAGTTGAAATCACGCTTTTCCGCGCAGATTTTCCCGATCAAAAAGTTCATATTCCTATCCAGGACATCATGATATGTATGAATCCATCGACAAAAACATCATATTTCGTGTTTTCAGAGCGCTATCTGCAGTTATATGAAGTTTGAAATAAGTCAAAATTACCACATTCTGAGCAGTTTCAATGTGTCGCAAATTACATAAATCTATCCAATATAACATAATACGCATGAATCCGTCCTCAAATGCACCAAATTTTGCGTTTCCAGCGAGTTCTCGACGTTTTTCTGGATCTCGTTGAGAAATTTTTGATGCTGTAAATCTGCTCAGAATCAAGATTTTGCTTCAGAAATGCGTTATATGGCAGGATCTAGCACCAAATACATCATATTTCGTGTTTTTAGAGTGCTATTCTCAGTTTTACAAACTTTGGAATAAGTTGAAATCACGCTTTTCCGCGCAGATTTTCACAATCAGAAAGTTCATATTCCTATCCAGGACATCATAATATGTGTGAATCCATCGACAAAAACATCATGTCTCGTGTTTTCAGAGCGCTATCTGCAGTTATATGACGTTTGAAATAAGTCAAAATTACCACATTCTGAGCAGTTTCAAAGTATCGCAAATCACATAAATCTATCCAATAGAACATAATACGCATGAATCCGTCCTCAAATGCACAAAATTCTGCGTTTCCAGCGAGTTATCAGCGTTTTTTCTGAGTCTCGTTGAGAAATTTTTGATGCTGTAAATCTGCTTAGAATCGAGATTTTGCTCCAGAAATACGTTATATGGCAAAATCCAGCACCAAATACATCATATTTCGTGTTTTTAGAGTGCTATTCTCAGTTTCACAAACTTTGGAATAAGTTAAAATCACGCTTTTCCGCGCAGATTTACACAATCAAAAAGATCATATTCCTATCCAGGACATCATGATATGTATGAATCCATCGACAAAAACATCATATTTCGTGTTTTCAGAGCGCTATCTGCAGTTATATGAAGTTTGAAATAAGTCAAAATTACCACATTCTGAGCATTTTCAATGTGTCGCAAATCACATAAATCTATCTAATACAACATAATACGCATGAATCCGTCCTCAAATGCACAAAATTCTGCGTTTCCAGCGAGTTATCAGCGTTTTTTCTGAGTCTCGTTGAGAAATTTTTGATGCTGTAAATCTGCTCAGAATCGAGATTTTGCTTCAGAAATGCGTTATATGGCAGAATCTAGCACCAAATACATAATATTTCGTGTTTTTAGAGTGCTATTCTCAGTTTTACAAACTTTGGAATAAGTTGAAATCACGCTTTCCCGCGCGGATTTTCACAATCTAAAAGATCATATTCCTATCCAGGACATCATGATATGTATGAATCCATCGCCAAAAACATCATATTTCGTGTTTTCAGAGCGCTATCTGCAGTTATATGAAGTTTGAAATAAGTCTAAATTACCACATTCTGAACAGTTTCAAAGTATCGCCAATCACATAAATCTATCCAATACGACATAATACGCATGAATCCGTCCTCAAATGCACAAAATTTTGCGTTTCCAGCGAGTTATCGGCGTTTTTCTGAATCTTGTTGAGAAATTTTTGATGCTGTTAAACTGCTCAGAATCGAGATTTTGCTTAAGAAATGCGTTATATGGCAGAATCTAGCACCAAATACATCATATTTCGTGTTTTTAGAGTGCTATTCTCAGTTTCACAAACTTTGGAATAAGTTGAAATCACGCTTTTCCGCGCAGATTTTTCCGATCAAAAAGTTCATATTCCTATCCAGGACATCATGATATGTATGAATCCATCGACAAAAACATCATATTTCGTGTTTTCAGAGCGCTATCTGCAGTTATATGAAGTTTGAAATAAGTCAAAATTACCACATTCTGAGCAGTTTCAATGTGTCGCAAATTACATAAATCTATCCAATATAACATAATACGCATGAATCCGTCCTCAAATGCACCAAATTTTGCGTTTCCAGCGAGTTCTCGACGTTTTTCTGGATCTCGTTGAGAAATTTTTGATGCTGTAAATCTGCTCAGAATCAAGATTTTGCTTCAGAAATGCGTTATATGGCAGGATCTAGCACCAAATACATCATATTTCGTGTTTTTAGAGTGCTATTCTCAGTTTTACAAACTTTGGAATAAGTTGAAATCACGCTTTTCCGCGCCGATTTTCACAATCAGAAAGTTCATATTCCTATCCAGGACATCATAATATGTGTGAATCCATCGACAAAAACATCATGTCTCGTGTTTTCAGAGCGCTATCTGCAGTTATATGACGTTTGAAATAAGTCAAAATTACCCACATTCTGAGCAGTTTCAAAGTATCGCAAATCACATAAATCTATCCAATAGAACATAATACGCATGAATCCGTCCTCAAATGCACAAAATTCTGCGTTTCCAGCGAGTTATCAGCGTTTTTTCTGAGTCTCGTTGAGAAATTTTTGATGCTGTAAATCTGCTCAGAATCGAGATTTTGCTTCAGAAATGCGTTACATGGCAGAATCTAGCACCAAATACATAATATTTCGTGTTTTTAGAGTGCTATTCTCAGTTTTACAAACTTTGGAATAAGTTGAAATCACGCTTTCCCGCGCGGATTTTCACAATCTAAAAGATCATATTCCTATCCAGGACATCATGATATGTATGAATCCATCGCCAAAAACATCATATTTCGTGTTTTCAGAGCGCTATCTGCAGTTATATGAAGTTTGAAATAAGTCTAAATTACCACATTCTGAACAGTTTCAAAGTATCGCCAATCACATAAATCTATCCAATACGACATAATACGCATGAATCCGTCCTCAAATGCACAAAATTTTGCGTTTCCAGCGAGTTATCGGCGTTTTTTTGAATCTTGTTGAGAAATTTTTGATGCTGTTAAACTGCTCAGAATCAAGATTTTGCTTAAGAAATGCGTTATATGGCAGAATCTAGCACCAAATACATCATATTTCGTGTTTTTAGAGTGCTATTCTCAGTTTCACAAACTTTGGAATAAGTTGAAATCACGCTTTTCCGCGCAGATTTTCCCGATCAAAAAGTTCATATTCCTATCCAGGACATCATGATATGTATGAATCCATCGACAAAAACATCATATTTCGTGTTTTCAGAGCGCTATCTGCAGTTATATGAAGTTTGAAATAAGTCAAAATTACCACATTCTGAGCAGTTTCAATGTGTCGCAAATTACATAAATCTATCCAATATAACATAATACGCATGAATCCGTCCTCAAATGCACCAAATTTTGCGTTTCCAGCGAGTTATCGACGTTTTTCTGGATCTCGTTGAGAACTTTTTGATGCTGTAAATCTGCTCAGAATCAAGATTTTGCTTCAGAAATGCGTTATATGGCAGAATCTAGCACCAAATACATCATATTTCGTGTTTTTAGAGTGCTATTCTCAGTTTTACAAACTTTGGAATAAGTTGAATTCACGCTTTTCCGCGCAGATTTTCACAATCAGAAAGTTCATATTCCTATCCAGGACATCATAATATGTGTGAATCCATCGACAAAAACATCATGTCTCGTGTTTTCAGAGCGCTATCTGCAGTTATATGACGTTTGAAATAAGTCAAAATTACCACATTCTGAGCAGTTTCAAAGTATCGCAAATCACATAAATCTATCCAATAGAACATAATACGCATGAATCCGTCCTCAAATGCACAAAATTCTGCGTTTCCAGCGAGTTATCAGCGTTTTTTCTGAGTCTCGTTGAGAAATTTTTGATGCTGTAAATCTGCTCAGAATCGAGATTTTGCTTCAGAAATGCGTTATATGGCAGAATCTAGCACCAAATACATCATATTTCGTGTTTTTGGAGTGCTATTCTCAGTTTTACAAACATTGGAACAAGTTAGAATCACGCTTTTTCGCGCAGATTTATGAAATCAGAAAGTTCATATTCCTATCCAGGACGTCATGATATGTATGAATCCATCGACAAAAGCATCATATTCCGTGTTTTCAGAGCGCTATCTGCAGTTATATGGAGTTTGGAATAAGTCAAGATCACCACATTCTGAGCAGTTTCAAAGTATCGCAAATCACATAAATCTATCCAATACAACATAATACGCATGAATCCGTCCTCAAATGCACAAAATTCTGCGTTTCCAGCGAGTTATCAGCGTTTTTTCTGAGTCTCGTTGAGAAATTTTTGATGCTGTAAATCTGCTCAGAATCGAGATTTTGCTTCAGAAATGCGTTATATGGCAGAATCTAGCACCAAATACATAATATCTCGTGTTTTTAGAGTGCTATTCTCAGTTTTACAAACTTTGGAATAAGTTGAAATCACGCTTTTCCGCGCAGATTTTTCCAATTGAAAAGTTCATATTCCTATCAAGGACATCATGATATGTATGAATCCATCGACAAAAACATCATATTTCGTGTTTTCAGAGCGCTATCTGCAGTTATATGAAGTTTGAAATAAGTCAAAATTACCACATTCTGAGCAGTTTCAGAGTATCGCAAATCACATAAATCTATCCAATACGACATAATACGCATGAGGCCGTCCTCAAATGCACAAAATTCTGCGTTTCCAGCGAGTTATCAGCGTTTTTTCTGAGTCTCGTTGAGAAATTTTTGATGCTGTAAATCTGCTAAGAATCGAGATTTTGCTCCAGAAATACGTTATATGGCAAAATCCAGCACCAAATACATCATATTTCGTGTTTTTAGAGTGCTATTCTCAGTTTCACAAACTTTGGAATAAGTTGAAATCACGCTTTTCCGCGCAGATTTTCACAATCAAAAAGATCATATTCCTATCCAGGACATCATGATATGTATGAATCCATCGACAAAAACATCATATTTCGTGTTTTCAGAGCGCTATCTGCAGTTATATGAAGTTTGAAATAAGTCAAAATTACCACATTCTGAGCATTTTCAATGTGTCGCAAATCACATAAATCTATCTAATACAACATAATACGCATGAATCCGTCCTCAAATGCACAAAATTCTGCGTTTCCAGCGAGTTATCAGCGTTTTCTCTGAGTCTCGTTGAGAAATTTTTGATGCTGTAAATCTGCTCAGAATCGAGATTTTGCTTCAGAAATGCGTTATATGGCAGAATCTAGCACCGAATACATAATATTTCGTGTTTTTAGAGTGCTATTCTCAGTTTTACAAACTTTGGAATAAGTTGAAATCACGCTTTCCCGCGCGGATTTTCACAATCTAAAAGATCATATTCCTATCCAGGACATCATGATATGTATGAATCCATCGCCAAAAACATCATATTTCGTGTTTTCAGAGCGCTATCTGCAGTTATATGAAGTTTGAAATAAGTCTAAATTACCACATTCTGAGCAGTTTCAATGTGTCGCCAATCACATAAATCTATCCAATATAACATAATACGCTTGAATCCGTCCTCAAATGCACCAAATTTTGCGTTTCCAGCGAGTTATCGACGTTTTTCTGGATCTCGTTGAGAAATTTTTGATGCTGTAAATCTGCTCAGAATCGAGATTTTGCTCCAGAAATGCGTTATATGGCAGAATCTAGCACCAAATACATCATATTTCGTGTTTTTAGAGTGCTATTCTCAGTTTTACAAACTTTGGGACAAGTTGAAATCACGCTTTTCCGCGCAGATTTTCACAATCAGAAAGTTCATATTCCTATCCAGGACATCATAATATGTGTGAATCCATCGACAAAAACATCATATCTCGTGTTTTCAGAGCGCTATCTGCAGTTATATGACGTTTGAAATAAGTCAAAATTACCACATTCTGAACAGTTTCAAAGTGTCGCAAATCACATAAATCTATCCAATAGAACATAATACGCATGAATCCGTCCTTAAACGCACAAAATTTTGCGTTTCCAGCGAGTTATCGGCGTTTTGCTGAATTTCGTTGAGAAATTTTTGATGCTGTAAATCTGCTAAGAATCAAGATTTTGCTTAAGAAATGCGTTATATGGCAGAATCTAGCACCAAATACATCATATTTCGTGTTTTTGGAGTGCTAATCTCAGTTTTACAAACATTGGAACAAGTTGAAATCACGCTTTTCCGCGCAGATTTATGAAATCAGAAAGTTCATATTCCTATCCAGGACGTCATGATATGTATGAATCCATCGACAAAAGCATCATATTTCGTGTTTTCAGAGCGCTATCTGCAGTTATATGAAGTTTGGAATAAGTCAAGATTACCACATTCTGAGCAGTTTCAAAGTATCGCAAATCACATAAATCTATCCAATACAACATAATACGCATGAATCCGTCCTCAAATGCACAAAATTTAGCGTTTCCATCGAGTTATCAGCGTTATTTCTGAGTCTCGTTGAGAAATTTTTGATGCTGTAAATCCGCTCAGTATCGAGATTTTGCTTCAGTAATGCGTTATTTGGCAGAATCTAGCACCAAATACATCATATCTCGTGTTTTTAGAGTGCTATTCTCAGTTTTACAAACTTTGGAATAAGTTGAAATCACGCTTTTCCGCGCAGATTTTTTCAATTGAAAAGTTCATATTCCTATCAAGGACATCATGATATGTATGAATCCATCGACAAAAACATCATATTTCGTGTTTTCAGAGCGCTATCTGCAGTTATATGAAGTTTGAAATAAGTCAAAATTACCACATTCTGAGCAGTTTCAGAGTATCGCAAATCACATAAATCTATCCAATACGACATAATACGCATAAGGCCGTCCTCAAATGCACAAAATTCTGCGTTTCCAGCGAGTTATCAGCGTTTTTTCTGAGTCTCGTTGAGAAATTTTTGATGCTGTAAATCTGCTTAGAATCGAGATTTTGCTCCAGAAATACGTTATATGGCAAAATCCAGCACCAAATACATCATATTTCGTGTTTTTAGAGTGCTATTCTCAGTTTCACAAACTTTGGAATAAGTTGAAATCACGCTTTTCCGCGCAGATTTTCACAATCAAAAAGATCATATTCCTATCCAGGACATCATGATATGTATGAATCCATCGACAAAAACATCATATTTCGTGTTTTCAGAGCGCTATCTGCAGTTATATGAAGTTTGAAATAAGTCAAAATTACCACATTCTGAGCATTTTCAATGTGTCGCAAATCACATAAATCTATCTAATACAACATAATACGCATGAATCCGTCCTCAAATGCACAAAATTCTGCGTTTCCAGCGAGTTATCAGCGTTTTCTCTGAGTCTCGTTGAGAAATTTTTGATGCTGTAAATCTGCTCAGAATCGAGATTTTGCTTCAGAAATGCGTTATATGGCAGAATCTAGCACCAAATACATAATATTTCGTGTTTTTAGAGTGCTATTCTCAGTTTTACAAACTTTGGAATAAGTTGAAATCACGCTTCCCCGCGCGGATTTCCACAATCTAAAAGATCATATTCCTATCCAGGACATCATGATATGTATGAATATATCGCCAAAAACATCATATTTCGTGTTTTCAGAGCGCTATCTGCAGTTATATGAAGTTTGAAATAAGTCTAAATTACCACATTCTGAACAGTTTTCAAAGTATCGCCAATCACATAAATCTATCCAATACGACATAATACGCATGAATCCGTCCTCAAATGCACAAAATTTTGCGTTTCCAGCGAGCTATCGGCGTTTTTCTGAATCTTTTTGAGAAATTTTTGATGCTGTTAAACTGCTCAGAATCAAAATTTTGCTTGAGAAATGCGTTATATGGCAGAATCTAGCACCAAATACATCATATTTCGTGTTTTTAGAGTGCTATTCTCAGTTTCACAAACTTTGGAATAAGTTGAAATCACGCTTTCCCGCGCAGATTTTCCCGATCAAAAAGTTCATATTCCTATCCAGGACATCATGATATGTATGAATCCATCGACAAAAACATCATATTTCGTGTTTTCAGAGCGCTATCTGCAGTTATATGAAGTTTGAAATAAGTCAAAATTACCACATTCTGAGCAGTTTCAATGTGTCGCAAATTACATAAATCTATCCAATATAACATAAAACGCATGAATCCGTCCTCAAATGCACCAAGTTTTGCGTTTCCAGCGAGTTATCGACGTTTTTCTGGATCTCGTTGAGAAATTTTTGATGCTGTAAATCTGCTCAGAATCAAGATTTTGCTTCAGAAATGCGTTATATGGCAGAATCTAGCACCAAATACATCATATTTCGTGTTTTTAGAGTGCTATTCTCAGTTTTACAAACTCTGGGACAAGTTGAAATCACGCTTTTCCGCGCAGATTTTCACAATCAGAAAGTTCATATTCCTATCCAGGACATCATAATATGTGTGAATCCATCGACAAAAACATCATATCTCGTGTTTTCAGAGCGCTATCTGCAGTTATATGACGTTTGAAATAAGTCAAAATTACCACATTCTGAGCAGCTTCAAAATATCGCAAATCACATAAATCTATCCAATAGAACATAATACGCATGAATCCGTCCTTAGATGCACAAAATTTTGCGTTTCCAGCGAGTTATCGGCGTTTTGCTGAATTTCGTTGAGAAATTTTTGATGCTGTAAATCTGCTCAGAATCGAGATTTTGCTTCAGAAATGCGTTATATGGCAGAATCTAGCACCAAATACATCATATTTCGTGTTTTTGGAGTGCTATTCTCAGTTTCACAAACTTTGGAATAAGTTGAAATCACGCTTTTCGCGCAGATTTTCACAATCAAAAAGATCATATTCCTATCCAGGACATCATGATATGTATGAATCCATCGACAAAAACATCATATTTCGTGTTTTCAGAGCGCTATCTGCAGTTATATGAAGTTTGAAATAAGTCAAAATTACCACATTCTGAGCAGTTTCAAAGTATCGCAAATCACATAAATCTATCCAATACGACATAATACGCATGAGGCCGTCCTCAAATGCACAAAATTCTGCGTTTCCAGCGAGTTATCAGCGTTTTTTCTGAGTCTCGTTGAGAAATTTTTGATGCTGTAAATCTGCTCAGAATCGAGATTTTGCTTCAGAAATGCGTTATATGGCAGAATCTGGCACCAAATACGTAATATTTCGTGTTTTTAGAGTGCTATTCTCAGTTTTACAAACTTTGGAATAAGTTGAAATCACGCTTTTCTGCGCGGATTTTCACAATCAAAAAGATCATATTCCTATCCAGGACATCATGATATGTATGAATCCATCGAAAAAAACATCATATATAGTGTTTTCAGAGCGCTATCTGCAGTTATATGAAGTTTGAAATAAGTCAAAATTACCCACATTCTGAGCAGTTTCAAAGTATCGCAAATCACATAAATCTATCCAATACGACATAATACGCATGAGGCCGTCCTCAAATGCACAAAATTCTGCGTTTCCAGCGAGTTATCAGCGTTTTTTCTGAGTCTCGTTGAGAAATTTTTGATGCTGTAAATCTGCTCAGAATCGTGATTTTGCTTCAGAAATGCGTTATATGGCGGAATCTAGCACCAGTCACATCATATTTTGTGTTTTTTGAGTGCTATTCTTACAGACTTTGGAATGAGTTGGAATCACGCTTTTCCGCGCAGATTTTTACAATCGAAAAGTTCATATTCATATCCAAGACATCATGATATGTAGGAATTCATCAACAAAAACATCATATTTCGTGTTTTAAGAGCGCTATCTGCAGTTATATGAAGTTTAAAATAAGTCTCAATTACCACATTCTGAGCAGTTTCAAAGTATCGCAGATCACATGAATCTATCCAATATAACATAATACGCATGAATCCGTCCTCAAATGCATAAAATTTTGCGTTCCCAGCGAGTTATCGGCGTTTTTCTGAATCTCGTTGAGAAATTTTGGATGCTGTTAATCTGCTCAGAATCGGGATTTTGCTTCAGGAATGCGTTATATGGCAGAATCTAGCACCAAATACATCATATTCCGTTTTTTTAGAGTGCTATCCTCAGTTTTTACAAACTTTGGAATAAGTTAAAATCACGCTTTTCCGCGCAGATTCTTCCAATCAAAAAGTTCATATTTCTATCCAGGACATCATGATATGTTATGAATCCATCAACAAAAACATCATATTTCGTGTTTTTAGAGCGCTATCTGCAGTTATATGAAGTTTGGAATAAGTCAAAATTACCACATTCTGAGCAGTTTCAAAGTATCGCAAATCACATAAATCTATCCAATAGAACATAATACGCATGAATCCGTCCTCAAATGCACAAAATTTTGCGTTTCCAGCGAGTTATTGGCGTTCTTTCTGAGTCTCGTTGAGAAATTTTTGTTGCTGTAAATCTGCTCAGAATCGAGATTTTGCTTCAGAAATGCGTTATATGGCAGAATCTAGCACCAAATACATCATATTTCGTGTTTTTAGAGTGCTATTCTCAGTTTTACAAACTTTGGAATAAGTTGGAATCAAGCTTTTCCGCGCAGTTTTTCCCAATCAAAAAGTTCATATTCCTATCCAGGACATCATGATATGTATGAATCCATCGCCAGAAACATCATATTTCGTGTTTTCAGAGCGCTATCTGCAGTTATATGAAGTTTGAAATAAGTCTAAATTACCACATTCTGAACAGTTTCAAAGTATCGCAAATTACATAAATCTATCCAATACGACATAATACGCATGAATCCGTCCTCAAATGCACAGAATTCTGCGTTTCCAGCGAGTTATCGGCGTTTTTCTGAATCTCGTTGAGAAATTTTGGATGCTGTAAATCTGCTAAGAATCGAGATTTTGCTTCAGAAATGCGTTATATGGCAGAATCTAGCACCAAATACATCATATTTCGTGTTTTTAGAGTGCTATTCTCAGTTTCCAAACTCTGGAATAAGTTTGGAATCACGCTTTTCCGCGCAGATTTTTGAATCAAAAAGTTTATATTTCTATCCAGGACATAATGATATGTATGAATCCATCGACAAAAACATCATATTTCGTGTTTTTCAGAGCGCTATCTGCAGTTATATGAAGTTTGAAATAAGTCAAAATTACCACATTCTGAGCAGTTTCAAAGTATCGCAAATCACATGAATCAATCCAATACAACATAATACGCATGAATCCGTCCTTAAATGCACAAAAATTTTGCGTTTCCAGCGAGTTATCAGCGTCTTTCCTGAGTCTCGTTGAGGAATTTTTTATGCTGAAAATCTGCTCAGATCAAGATTTTGCTTCAGAAATGCGTTATATGGCAGAATCTAGCACCAATCAACATCATATTTTGTGTTTTTAGAGTGTCATTCTCAGTTTTACAGACTTTGGAATAAGTTGTAATCACGCTTGTTCCGCGCAGATTTTCACAATCAGAAAGTTCATATTTATATCCAGGACATCATGATATGTATGAATCCATCGACAAAAACATCATATTTCGTGTTTCAAGAGCGCTATCTGCAGTTATATGAAGTTTAAAATAAGTCAAAATTACCACATTCTGAGCAGTTTCGATGTATCGCAAATCGCATGAATCTATCCAATACAACATAATACGCATGAATCCGTCCTCAAATGCACAAAATTTTTGCGTTTCCAGCGAGTTATCGGCGTTTTTCTGAATCTTGTTGAGAAATTTTTGATGCTGTTGAACTGCTCAGAATCGAGATTTTGCTTCAGAAATGCGTTATATGGCAGAATCTAGCACCAAATACATCATATTTCGTGTTTTTAGAGTGCTATTCTCAGTTTCACAAACTTTGGAATAAGTTGAAATCACGCTTTTACGCGCAGATTTTCCCGATCAAAAAGTTCATATTTCTATCCAGGACATCATGATATGTATAAATCCATCGACAAAAAACATCATATTTCGTGTTTTCAGAGCGCTATCTGCAGTTATATAAAGTTTGAAATAAGTCAAAATTACCACATTCTGAGCAGTTTCAAAGTATCGCAAATCACATGAATCTATCCATATACAACATAATACGCATGAACTCGTCCTCAAATGCACAAAATTTTGCGTTTCCAGCGAGTTATCCGCGTCTTTTCTGAGTCTCGTTGAGAAATTTTTGATGCTGAAAATCTGCTCATAATCGAGATTTTGCTTCAGAAATGCGTTATATGGCAGAATCTAGCACCAATCACATCATATTTTGTGTTTTTATAGTGCTATTCTCAGTTTTACAGACTTTGGAATAAGTTGAAATCACGCTTTTCCGCGCAGATTTTCACAATCAAAAAGTTCATATTCATATCCAAGACATCATGATATGTAGGAATTCATCGACAAAAAACATCATATTTCGTGTTTTAAGAGCGCTATCTGCAGTTATATGGAGTTTAAATAAGTCTAAATTACCACATTCTGAGCAGTTTCAAAGTATCGCAGATCACATGAATCTATCCAATATAACATAATACGCATGAATCCGTCCTCAAATGCACAAAATTTTGCGTTTCCAGCGAGTTATCGGCGTTTTTCTGAATCTCGTTGAGAAATTTGGATGCTGTCAATCTGCTCAAGAATCGAGATTTTGCTTCAGAAATGCGTTATATGGCAGAATCTAGCACCAAATACATCATATTCCGTGTTTTTAGAGTGCTATCCTCAGTTTTTACAAACTTTGGAATAAGTTGAAATCACGCTTTTCCGCGCAGATTTTTCCAATCAAAAAGTTCATATTTCTATCCAGGACATCATGATATGTATGAATACATCGACAAAAACATCATATTTCGTGTTTTTAGAGCGCTATCTGCAGTTATATGAAGTTTGAAATAAGTCAAAATTACCACATTCTGAGCAGTTTCAGAGTATCGCAAATTACATAAATCTATCCAATACGACATGATACGCATGAATCCGTCCTCAAATGCACAAAATTCTGCGTTTCCAGCGAGTTATCAGCGTCTTTTCTGAGTCTCGTTGAGAAATTTTTGATGCTGAAAATCTGCTCAGAATCAAGATTTTGCTTCAGAAATGCGTTATATGCAGAATCTAGCACCAATTACATCATATTTTGTGTTTTTAGAGTGTCATTCTCAGTTTTACAGACTTTGGAATAAGTTGAATTCACGCTTTTCCGCGCAGATTTTCACAATCAAAAAGTTCATATTCATATCCAAGACATCATGATATGTATGAATCCATCGACAAAAACATCATATTTCGTGTTTCAAGAGCGCTATCTGCAGTTATATGAAGTTTAAAATAAGTCAAAATTACCACATTCTGAGCAGTTTCAAAGTATCGCAAATCGCATGAATCTATCCAATACAACATAATACGCATGAATCCGTCCTCAAATGCACAAAATTTTGCGTTTCCAGCGAGTTATCGGCGTTTTTCTGAATCTCGTTGAGAAATTTTGGATGCTGTAAATCTGCTCAGAATCTAGCACCAAATACATCATATTTAGTGTTTTTAGAGTGCTATTCTTAGTTTCAAACTTTGGAATGAGTTGAAATCACGCTTTTCCGCGCTGATTTTCACAATCAAAAAAAATCGGTTGTCTGTAAAGTCGGTTTACTGACGATAGTTCAACGTGACAACGTCATGAGAAAATAGTGATGGAGTGGTTGCATTGGTTTCATAGATATTTTGGATGGATATAGAGAAGGAGGTAAATGGAAATCAGGAATTGAATTGATTAAGTTACATTTATTTGTACGCATAAATACAGTTTTGTCAATTTTTTTATCCCTTCATTTTGTATCAACATTATTTCTCTCAGCAAGTAAAACTGAATAAAAGTTGTTCAATTAGTTTACTCAATTATTTTCGCAAATTTAATCGTAACTTGTTGTGAAAAAGTGATAATCTTGAATAATTCATTTTAAGAATAAACTGTGATTGAATTATTGTCCATGAGTCCCAAATTTAAAACTTTAAATCTAGAAACATCATTAAAGTTTTTGTAACTCTAGCTTTTGAAAGGCCCGCCTCAATGTATTTGATATGGGAGAAAATTGTTCCCTTTGACGGCTGGCTGATCCAACCTGTCATTACAGACACGTTGTTTATGATATGTGAAGATTTAACATTTATGTTCTAATTTTCTGAAATCATAGCTACACTTGATAATTATTTTGATCGAATAGTGAAGCCATTGATTTTTTACTCATCGCGAAATAGTTCTGGGTAAGAGTGACTGATAGGTCACTATGACATTTCGCACAATTTTAAAGAGATGGCAATACTGGCGTCTCTGCAGTAAAAACAAATTCTGTCAGTGGCACTAAAACAGTGTTCATGTGTAACAATGGTTGTAGGTTAGCTCGCTACGCTCGCGGCTTTAACAAACATCTCTGAATATTACCGCACTTGCGCTGCGCGCGCCTGTGGGACTGAACTTGAGAGGAAACCACCTCAAAGGGTAAACCAAACTTCTCCATGTTGGACCGAAATAATGAAACTTTTACATGTCATGTTTGAGAACTACTGCTCAGCTACCACTTACTCTGTACACATGTATTTCGAGCGCAAGCGCATTATCATAGTGACCTATCATTCACTTGATCCTAGTTCTGTTAACTTATTGCTATAGTTTTGTCAATTATAGCATAACCTACAATCGCTGCACTAGCGGACCGATGCTATTTATTTTATTAATGAAAGCACGAATATTCGACAAAATATCACTGAACATATATCTAATATCGAAAGAATCATTACCTTTATCGCCGCAATTATCTTTGCTAAAAACAATTGACACCACATTCACTTTTCACTGCACTTCATACTTGACGAAAACATGTAAATGTATTATTGTATAGCAGCTGTCCACGCGGACGCATCGCTCACTTAAGTAGGAGAGAGACAGATGTCGAACGCTGCCAAACGCGTATGCTGATTGTGCCTCTTTGTCGCTCGTTCCGCGCTCTCGCTTGCACTTCAAGCCTTAAATGGAACGCCTCAGAGCGAGGTAACGCCGCATGAGTCATGTTTTTTCGTGCGTGCAACCGGCTCCATTGAATTAAAAGACGTTTTCACGTCAAAAACAAATATATCCCAATTGAATAAGTCTTTTCATTACTTCGTTGCACCAGAAATCGTGCTTCACGCCCGTTCCATATAAAATCTTCAACACAACTGTCATCTCTTGACATATTACAGTGGTACATCATAATCTTATCAATTACTTATTTAATTTATTCTTATTGATAAATAATCATTGGCATTTGTGATGACGTAATGGAACGCCTCAGAGCGAGCAAGGGAACGTCGTATGAGTCATGTTTTTTCGTGCGTGCAGCCAGCTCTATCGAATTATGAGACGTTATGACGTCAAAAGTTCATATTCCTATCCAGGACATCATGATATGTATGAATCCATCGACAAAAACATCATATTTCGTGTTTTCAGAGCGCTATCTGCAGTTATATGAAGTTTGAAGTAAGTCAAAATTACCACATTCTGAGCAGTTTCAAAGTATCGCAAATCACATGAATATATCCAATACAACATAATACGCATTAAACCGTCCTCAAATGCACAGAATTTTTGCGTTTCCAGCGAGTAATCGGCGTTTTTTCTGAGTCTCGATGAGAAATTTTTGATGCTGTTAATCTGCTCAGAATCAAGATTTTGCTTCAGAAATGCGTTATATGGCAGAATCTAGCACCAAATGAATCGTATTCCGTGTTTTAGAGTGGTATTCTCAGTTCTACAAACTTTGGAATAAGCCGAAATCACGCTTCTCCGCGCAGATTTTCACAATTAAACCGTTCATATTCCTATCCAGGACATCATGATATGTATGAATCCATCGACAAAAACATCATATTTCGAGTTTTCAGAGCGCTATCTGCAGTTATATGCAGTTTGAAATAAGTCAAAATTACCACATTCTGAGCAGTTTCAAAGTATCGCAAATCACATGAATCTATCTAATACAACACAATACGCATGAATCCGTCCTCAAATGCACAAAATTCTGCGTTTCCAGCGAGTTATCGGCGTTTTTCCTGAGTCTCGTTGAGAAATTTTTGATGCTGTAAATCTGCTCAGAATCGAGATTTTGCTTCAGAAATGCGTTATATGGCAGAATCTAGCACCAAATACATCATATTTCGTGTTTTCAGAGTGCTATTCTCAGTTTTACAAACTTTGGAATAACTTGAAATCACGCTTTTCCGCGCAGATTTTTACAATCAAAAAGTTCATATTCCTATCTAGGACATCATGATATGTATGAATCCATCGACATAAACATCATATTTTCTGTATTCAGAGCGCTATCTGCAGTTATATGAAGTTTGAAATAAGTCAAAATTACCACATTCTGAGCAGTTTCAAAGTATCGCAAATCACATAAATCTATCCAATACAACACAATATGCATGAATCCGTCCTCAGATGCACAAAATTTCGCGTTTCCAGCGAGTTATCGGCGTTTTTCTGAATCTCGTTGAGAAATTTTTGATGCTGTAAATCTGCTCAGAATCAAGATTTTGCTTCAGAAATGCGTTATATGGCAAAATCTAGCACCAAATACATCATATTTCGTGTTTTCAGAGTGCTATTCTCAGTTTTACAAACTTTGGAATAGGTTGAAATCACGCTGTTCCTCGCAGATTTTCCCAATCAAAAAGATCATATTCCTATCCAGGACATCATGATATGTATGAACCCATCGACAAAAACATCATATTCTGTGTTTTTAGAGCGCTATCTTCAGTTATATGAAGTTTGAAATAAGTCTAAATTACCACTTTCTGAACAGTTTCAAAGTATCGCAAATCACATGAATCTATCCAATACAACATAATACGCATGAATCCGTCCTCAAATGCACAAAATTTTGCGTTTCCAGCGAGTTATCGGCGTTTTTTCTGAGTCTCGATGAGAAATTTTTGATGCTGTAAGTCTGCTCAGAATCAAGATTTTGCTTCAGAAATGCGTTATATGGCAGAATCTAGCACCAAATGAATCATATTTCGTGTTTTAGAGTGGTATTCTCAGTTCTACAAACTTTGGAATAAGTTGAAATCACGCTTCTCCGCGCAGATTTTCACAATCAAAAAGTTCATATTCCTATCCAGGACATCATGATATGTATGAATCCATCGACAAAAACATCATATTCCGTGTTTTCAGAGCGCTATTTGCAGTTATATGAAGTTTGAAATAAGTCAAAATTACCAAATTCTGAGCAGTTTCAAAGTATCGCAGATCACATAAATCTATCCAATACGACATAATACGCATGAATCCGTCCTCAGAAGCACAAAATTTTGCGTTTCCAGCGAGTTATCAGCGTTTTTTCTGAGTCTCGTTGAGAAATCTGCTCAGAATCGAGATTATGCTTCAAAAACGCGTTATATGGCAGAATCTAGCACCAAATACATCGTATTTCGTGTTTTTAGAGTGCTATTCTCAGTTTTACAAACTTTGGAATAAGTTGAAATCACGTTTTTCCGCGCAGATTTTCACAATCAAAAAGTTCATATTCATATCCAAGACATCATGATATGTATGAATCCATCGACAAATACATCATATTTCGTGTTTTTAGAGCTCTATCTGCAGTTATATAAAGTTTGAAATAAGTCAAAATTACCACATTCTGAGCAGTTTCAAAGTATCGCAAATCACATGAATCTATCCAATACAACATAATACGTATGAAACCGTCCTCAAATGCACAAAATTTTGCGTTTCCAGCGAGTTATCGGCGTTTTTCTGAATCTCGTTGAGAAATTTTTGATGCTGTAAATCTGCTCAGAATCGAGATTTTGCTTCAGAAATGCGTTATATGGCAGAATCTAGCATGAAATACATCCTATTTCGTGTTTTTAGAGTGCTTTTCTCAGTTTTACAAACTTTGGAATAAGTTGAAATCACGTTTTTCCGCGCAGATTCTCCTAATCAAAAAGTTCATATTCCTATCCAGGACATCATGATATGTATGAATTCATCGACAAAAACATCATATTTCGTGTTTTCAGAGCGCTATCTGCAGTTATATGAAGTTTGAAATAAGTCAAAATTACCTCATTCCGAGCAGTTTCTAAGTATCGCAAATCACATAAATCTATGCAATACAACATAATACGCATGGATCCGTCCTCAAATGCACAAAATTCCGCGTTTCCAGCGAGTTATCAGCGTTTTTTCTGAGTCTCGTTGAGAAATTTTTGATGCTCTAAATCTGCTCAGAATCAAGATTTTGCTTGAGAATTGCGTTATATGGCAGAATCTAGCACCAAATACATCATATTTCGTGTTTTTAGAGTGCTATTCCCAGTTTTACAAACTTTGGAATAAGTTGAAATCACGCTTTTCCGCGCAGATTTTCCCTATCAAGAACTTCATATTTCTATCCAGGACATCATGATATGTATGAATTCATCGACAAGAACATCATATTCCGTGTTTCCAGAACGCTATCTGCAGTTATATGAAGTTTGAAATAAGTCAAAATTACCACATTCTGAGCAGTTTCAAAGTATCGCAAATCACATAAATCTATCCAATACAACATAATACGCATGGATCCGTCCTCAGATGCACAAAATTTTGCGTTTCCAGTGAATTATCAGCGTTTTTTCTGAGTCTCGTTGAGAAATTTTTGATGCTGTTAATCTGCTCAAAATCGAGATTTTGCTTCAGAAATGCGTTATATGAATCTAGCACCTAATACATCATATTTCGTGTTTTTAGAGTGCTATTCTCAGTTTTACAAACAATGGAATAAGTTGAAATCACGCTTTTCCGCGCAGATTTTCCCAATCAAAAAGTTCATATTCCTATCCAGGACATCATGATATGTATGAATCCATCGACAAAAACATCATATTTCGTGTTTTCAGAGCGCTATCTGCAGTTATATGAAGTTTGTAATAAGTCAAAATTACCACATTCTGAGCAGTTTCAATGAATCGCAAATCACATAAATCTATCCAATACAACATAATACGCATGAATCCGTCTCCAAATGCACAAAATTTTGCGGTTCCAGCGAGTTATCGGCGTTTTTCTGAATCTCGTTGAGAAATTTTTGATGCTGTAAATCTTCTTAGAATCGAGATTTTGCTTCAGAAATGCGTTATATGGCAGAATCTAGCACCAAATAAATCATATTTCGTGTTCTTGGAGTGCTATTCTCAGTTTCAAAATTTGGAATAAGTCAAAATCACGCTTTTCGCGCAGATTTTCCCAATCAAAAAGTATTCCTATCTAAGACATCATTATATGTATGAATCCATCGACAAAAACATCATATTTCGTGTTTTCAGAGCGCTATCTGCAGTTATATGAAGTTTGAAATAAGTCAAAATTACCACATTCTGAGCAGTTTCAAAGTATCGCAAATCACATAAATCTATCCAATACAACATAACACGCATGGATCCGTCCTCAGATGCACAAAATTTTGCGTTTCCAGTGAATTATCAGCGTTTTTTCTGAGTCTCGTTGAGAAATTTTTGATGCTGTTAATCTGCTCAAAATCGAGATTTTGCTTCAGAAATGCGTTATATGAATCTAGCACCTAATACATCATATTTCGTGTTTTTAGAGTGCTATTCTCAGTTCTACAAACAATGGAATAAGTTGAAATCACGCTTTTCCGCGCAGATTTTCTCAATCAAAAAGTTCATATTCCTATCCAGGACATCATGATATGTATGAATCCATCGACAAAAACATCATATTTCGTGTTTTCAGAGCGCTATCTGCAGTTATATGAAGTTTGTAATAAGTCAAAATTACCACATTCTGAGCAGTTTCAATGAATCGCAAATCACATAAATCTATCCAATACAACATAATACGCATGAATCCGTCTCCAAATGCACAAAATTTTGCGGTTCCAGCGAGTTATCGGCGTTTTTCTGAATCTCGTTGAGAAATTTTTGATGCTGTAAATCTTCTTAGAATCGAGATTTTGCTTCAGAAATGTGTTATATGGCAGAATCTAGCACCAAATAAATCATATTTCGTGTTTTTAGAGTGCTATTCTCAGTTTTACAAACTTTGGAATAAGTTGAAATCACGCTTTTCCGCGCAGATTTTCCCAATCAAAAAGTTCATATTCCCATCCAGGACATCATGATATGTATGAATCCATCGACAAAAACATCATATTATGTGTTTTCAGAGCGCCATCTGCAGTTATATGAAGTTTGAAATGAGTCAAAACTACCACATTCTGAGCAGTTTCAAAGTATCGCAAATCACATGAATGTATCCAATACAACATAATACGCATGAATCCGTCCTCAAATGCACAAGATTTTGCGTTTCCAGCGAGTTTTCGGCGTTTTTCTGAATCTCGTTGAGAAATTTTTGATGCTGTAAATCTGCTCAGAATCGAGATTTTGCTTTAGAAATGCGTTATATGGCAGAATCTAGCACCAAATAAATCATATTTTGTTTTTTTGGAGTGCTATTCTCAGTTTCAAACTTTGGAATGAGTTGAAATCACGCTTTTCCGCGCAGATTTTCCCAATCAAAAAGTATTCCTATCTAAGACATCATGATATGTATGAATCCATCGACAAAAACATCATATTTCGAATTTTCAGAGCGCTTTCTGCAGTTATATGAAGTTTGAAATAAGTCAAAATTACCACATTCGGAGCAGTTTCAAAGTATCGCAAATCACATAAATCTATCCAATACAACATAATACGCATGAATCCGTCCTCAAATGCACGAAATTTTGCGTTTTCAGCGAGTTATCGGCGTTTTTTCTGAGTCTCGTTGATGAATTTTTGATGCTGTAAATCTGCTCAGAATCAGGATTTTGCTCCAGAAATGCGTTATATGGCAGAATCTAGCACCAAATACATCATAATTCGTGTTTTTAGAGTGCTAGTTTCAGTTCTACAAACTATGGAATAAGCTGAGATCACGCTTTTCCGCGCAGATTCTCACAATCAAAAAGTTCATATTCCTATCCAGGACATCATGATATGTATGAATCCATCAACAAAAACATCATATTTCGTGTTTTCAGAGCGCTACCTGCAGTTATATGAAGTTTGAAATAAGTCAAAATTACCACATTCTGAGAAGTTTTAAAGTATCGCAAATCACATGAATCTATCCAATACAACATAATACGCATGAATTCGTCCTCAAATGCACAAAATTTTGAGCTCCCAGCGAGTTATCGGCGTTTTTCTGAATCTCGTTGAGAAATTTTTGATGCTGTATATCTGCTCAGAATCGAGATTTTGCTTCAGAAATGCGTTATTTGGCAGAATCTAGCACCAAATACATCATATTTCGTGTTTTTAGAGTGCTATTCTCAGTTTTACAAACTTTGGAATAAGTTGAAATCACGCTTTTCCGCGCAGATTTTCCCAATCAAAAAGTTCATATTCCTATCCAGGACATCATGATATGTATGAATCCATCGACAAAAACATCGTATTTTGTGTTTTCAGAGCGCTATCTGCAGTTAAATGAAGTTTGAAATAAGTCAAAATTACCACATTCTGGGCAGTTTCAAAGTATCGCAAATCACATAGATCTATCCAATACAACATAATACGTATGAATCCGTCCTCATATGCACAAAATTTTGCGTTTCCAGCGAGTTATCGGCGTTTTTCTGAGTCTCGTTGAGAAATTTTTGATTCTGTAAATCTGCTCAGAATCGAGATTTTGCTTTAGAAAGGCGTTATATGGCGGAATCTAGCACCAAATACATCATATTTCGTGGTTTTAGAGTGTTATTCTCAGTTTTACAAACATTGGATTATGTTGAAATCACGCGTTTCCGCGCAGATTTAAACGATCAAAAAGTTCATATTTCTTTCCAGGACATCATGATATGTATGAATCCATCGACAAAAACATCATATTTCGTGTTTCCAGAGCGCTTTCTGCAGTTATATGAAGTTTGAAATAAGTCAAAATTACCACATTCTGAGCAGTTTCAAAGTATCGCAAATCACATGAATCTATCCAGTACAACATAATACGCATGAATCCGTCCTCAAATGCCTAAAATTTTGCGTTTCCAGCGAGTTATCGGCGTTTTTCTGAATCTCGTTGAGGAATTTTTGCTGCTGTAAATCTGCTCAGAATCGAGATTTTGCTTCAGAAATGCGTTATATGGCAGAATCTAGCACCAAATACATCATATTTCGTGTTTTTAGAATGCTATTCTCAGTTTTACAAACTTTGCAATAAGTTGAAATCACGCTTTTCCGCGCCGATTTTCCCAATCAAATAGTATATTGTGTGGCTAGGGACGAAACAAGACGATTTCAGTTGAGGATGAGCGTTGCTTGCCCGAGCGAAGCGAGGGCCAGCATCACCCTCGGCTGAAATCGTGTTTTGTCCCGTGCCACACACTGTATTTTTCATAATATCTGCATTGAAACTTTCCACATTACAAATTTGTCATAACAAAGTGAATATTTTTTTATTGATTTTACAGGTAGCAAGTCGAGAGTAGCTGCTTGTGCTTCATCAATAAGATGTTGTGGTGTACTTAAAATTGTCGTATTAATACTTTCTTTCTTGAAACTAAGCGTCTTTTTAATTTAATTTACAGTTCCGAATACAACAACTGTCAAATTAACTAAGATTATATGATTTTCATTTAGAGATTGACAATGAACAAATGCGACTCTGCCAGGGATAAAACGATGCAAAAAATTAATTCAGCGGGCAGAAACAAGCTTGTTTCTCCCCTCGGGAAGAAACAAGCCTGTTCCTGCCCGGCTACATTCGCATTTGTCTGCAATTGTCTTGTTTCGACTGACAAAACAAGCGTTGAAACGCGTTGTTTCAATGCAGGTATTATGAAAAAGTTCATATTCCTATCCAGGACATCATGATATGTATGAATCCATCGACAAAAACATCATATTTCGTGTTTTCAGAGCGCTATCTGCAGTTATATGAAGTTTGAAATAAGTCAAAATTACCACATTCTGAGCAGTTTCAAAGAATCGCAAATCACATAAATCTATCCAATACAACATAATACGCATGAATCCGTCCTCAAATGCACAAAATTTTGCGCTTCCAGCGAGTTATCGGCGTTTTTTCTGAGTCTCGTTGAGGAATTTTTGATGCTGTGAATCTGCTCAGAATCGAGATTTTGCTTCAGAAATGCGTTATATGGCAGAATCTAGCACCAAATACATCATATTTCGTGTTTTCAGAGTGCTATTCTCAGTTTTACAAACTTTGGAATAAGTTGAAATCACGCTTTTCCGCGCAGATTTTCACAATCAGAAAGTTCATATTCCTATCCAGGACATCATGATATGTATGAATCCATCGACCAAAGCATCATATTTCGTGTTTTCAGAGCGCTATCTGCAGTTATATGAAGTTTGAAATAAGTCAAAATTACCAAATTCTGAGCAGTTTCAAAGTATCGCAAATCACATAAATCTATCCAATACAACATAATACGCATGAATCCGTCCTCAAATGCACAGAATTTTGCGTTTCCAGCGAGTTATCGGCGTTTTTTCTGAGTCCGTTGAGAAATTTTTGATGCTGTAAATCTGCTCAGAATCGAGATTCTGCTTCAGAAATGCGTTTTATGGCAGAATCTAGCACCAAATACATCATATTTCGTGTTTTCAGAGTGCTATTCTCAGTTTTACAAACTCTGGAATAAGTTGAAATCACGCTTTTCCGCGCAGATTTTCACAATCGAAAAGTTCATATTCTTATCCAGGACATCATAATATGTATGAATCCATCGACAAAAACATCCTATTCCGTGTTTTCAGAGCGCTATCTGTAGTTATATGAAGTTTGAAATAAGTCAAAATTACCACATTCCGAGCAGTTTCAAAGTATCGCAAATCAAATAAATCTATCCAATACAACATGATACGCATGAATCCGTCCTCGAATGCACAAAATTTTGCGTTTCCAGCGAGTTATCGGCGTTTTTTCTGAATCTTGTTGAGAAATTTTTGATGCTGTAAATCAGCTCAGAATCAAGATTTTGCTTCAGAAATACGTTATATGGCAGAATCTAGCACCAAATACATCATATTTCGTGTTTTTAGAGTGCTATTCTCAGTTTTACAAACTTTGGAATGAGTTGAAATCACGCTTTTCCGCGCAGATTTTTTCAATCAAAAAGTTCATATTCCTATCTAAGACATCATGTGTAATGAATTAGGCCCCAAAATCTGTCACTGTCGCACATCCCAGAGCCTTCTGCCACCGTTAAACATTTTTAGTCCATCACAATTTTATTTCACTTCTCGCGCACCCTGTAAAATTTAAATTCAGTAACTCTGTATCAACGTACAACATCACGTACCGTATATTTATCCGTTTTCAGCTGCGTCAATACCGATTACTATCTTTCACAAGTGGACGAATAAGGTTAGGTTTTTAAAAATACCTGAAATCAAAAGAAGTTGAGATCGTGTGATCTGTATTTATGTCTTATGTCTCACCGTAATAAAGTCTGAATGTAATCCACTGTTGTCCTGTAAATATGTTGTATATTGTATATTGTATATTGTTTATGATAGGTATGTGAAGTTGGCGTGTACGGTGGTGTAGTGAGAAAAAGTGAGAAAAAGTGTAATTACTGTGTAATTCAGTGAAAATCAACAGTTAAAGTGGATTGTGAGTGCAGCTAAGACAAAAGACTACAGATAGTGTCACTAGGTTTTCCGGTTAGAAGTGAAATAAACGTTAAAAAATAAATCGCAGCCGGGAAGGTTAATTTCAGTAAGGTCGAGAATTGCGCGCGATACAGACACAAACGCACGTGTAGCTTAGCGACGAGCCGGGCGAATCCAGTGTTGCAAACAATAGCAAAAATAAAAATAAATAGTTTTTTCTTTTAATCATAAAACTTAGAATCGCAATTAAATAATAAAAGCATAGGCAGTATTTATTATAGAGTTAGAGCGGAAGCAATCAAATGAATGGTAGAGAAAGAAGCAATAGTACCAGTTGCATTAGAAAGAGAGAAGAAGAGGAAGAAGAAAAACTAAGAGAATCTAAAAGAAGCGCGATAGAAAAAAGATTTACTGTTGAAAGAAGTACAACAGAAGAACAGAAGAAAACGATAAAAATGGAGGAAATGTTAAAGAGGATTTCGGAAGATCTGAAAAAGCTTACGAATAATTATGAGGAAATAAAGGGAGAAGTAACGAAAGGAAGGGAAGAAGTACGAAACGGGAACATAGCAATCAGAAAAGATATGGAAGAGTCGTAAAAGAAAATTATAAGCAATATTGAGGGTATAAATAAAGAAATAGATCGAATAAAGGAAAAAGAGAAAATGTGGATGAAAGAAAATAAGGAAATGGGCGAGAGAATGAAAAGACTTGAGAATAGAGAAGAACAAAGAGAAAAAGAAGCAAACAAAAACAAATTTATAATAACAGGACTAGAAATAAAAGAAAACTTAAAAGAAGAAATTGGAAAATTCATTAAAGATGAACTAAAGATCCATATAAAAATCGTGGAGGCGTACAAGGTTAAACAGATAACGGAAAGACAGAAAGTAGTGATAAAAGTAAACAACGAAGAAGATACACAAGAGATATTCAACGCGAAAAATAAATTGAAAGGACAAAAAATATATATAGACAAATTCCTAACAGTCAATGAAAGAAAAATACAAGGACAGATAATAAAAAGAGCTAAACAGGAAAGAGAGGATGGAAAACAGGTAAAAATTTACACTAATAAACTGATGATAGATAACAGCATGTGGCTGTGGGACAAACAAAGAGAGAAATTAATCCCAAAAAACTAAGCCGCAAGAAAGGAAAGGAAAGAAGAGGTACGACGACCGAGCAAGAAAATGGATATGAGGATTTATTGAATAGAAACATAAAAGTGAAAAATAAAAACAAAAAAGAATCAAAAAAGAGGAACAGGCGCAATGAAATAAAAATCAGTACATGGAATGTCCGTACGATGTTACAACCAGGAAGGATGCAAGAAATAGTATCAGAAATAGCAAGATATAACATTGACATAGCGGCAATACAAGAGACTCGATGGAAAGGAAAAGGAGTAATAGAGAAGAAAGACTTCATATTACAATACTCAGGAGATGAAAAACAAGGGCAATACGGCGTGGCTTTTTTAATAACGGGTAAATTAAAAGAGAAAGTGATAGAGTTTGAAGCAATAAATGAAAGATTAGCCTATGTGAGAATAGAAACAACTCCTTCCAAGTTGTCAATAATAAACGTATACGCACCAACAGAAAACGCAAAAACAGAAATAAAAGAAAAATTCTATGAAAAATTAGAAGAGGAATTAGAAAAAGTACCAAAAGAAGACACCCTATTACTATTAGGAGATTTCAACGCTCAAATAGGAAAAGAAGATTATATAAAGCAGGAAGCAGGAAAATATACAATACATGAAAACACAAATGACAACGGTCAAAGACTATGTGATATAGCGGCAAGAAACAACATGATTATAAGTAGTACCAAACATAAACATCCAGAAATACAAAAAATAACTTGGGTATCGCCAGACCAAGTAACCCAGACACAAATAGACCACGTACTAATCACAGGAAGAAAACAATCAGATATAACAGATGTAAGATCATACAGAGGAGCATGCGCGGATTCAGACCACTTTATGGTAATAGCAAGTCTTAAACAGAAAGTAAGAAGAAATCAGAAGGACAGAAGCAAGAAAACTAAATGGGACATAGAAAAACTTTGCAATGAAGACACAAGGAAGAAGTACGAAGAAGAAATAGAGAAGCACATCAAAGAAAAATATGAAGAAGAAGACAATGTAGAGAATAAGTGGCATAAGATACAAAACTGTATAAACCAAGCTGCAAAAAAATGGATAGGAGAAGAAAAACAAGAAAATAAAAAAAACATGGTTCAACAAAGAGTGCGAAGAAATAGTATTAAACAAGAAAAATGCAAGACTGAAGTGGATGAATACAAATAGGATAGGAGACAGAGAAGATTATTAAAAAAATGAGGAAGAAATGTTGTAAAATTCTAAGAAAAAACAAGAGAGATTGGATAGACGATAAAATAACAGATATTGAAAAAGAAAGTATGAATAGAAACTCAAAACAATTCTATAAAAAAATAAATGAGCAAAAAAGAACATACAAACCAAAAGTCTACTGTATAAAAGACGCAAAGGGCAACAAAACAGAAAACGATGAACAATATAAGAAAACATGGGTAGAATACTTCAAAATCCTGCTAACAGACCCGCAACAAAACGTGGATATTACAACACAAGATGAAATTGCGGACGAAGGAGTATCAGAAGAACCAACAGTTGAAGAAGTCAGAGAGATAATAAGAAGCAGGCGAAATGGGAGGACTCCAGGCAAAGATGGAATAAACACAGAACTAATAAAATATGGAGGAGATGAACTACACGAATATATATATATAAACTTATAATGAAGGTGTGGAGAACAGAAAATATGCCAAAGGATTGGGAAAGAGGACAAATAATCACAATTCACAAGAAAGGAGACCAACAAACATGCGAAAATTATAGAGGTATAACGCTACTGAACACGACATATAAAATAATGTCAACACTAATACAAAAGAGAGTCCAGAAAGAAACAGAAAACATAATAGGACAGCATCAGTGCGGATTCACGCAAGGCAGATCAACAACAGACGCTATACATACAGTTAAACAGATAATAGAAGAAGCACATGAATATAAAATGAACATCGACTTATTATTCATTGATTTCAAACAAGCGTTTGACTCGATCAAAAGAGAAAAACTTATGAAAGCCCTAGAAGAATTTGGGATAACAGCTAAACTAAGACGATTGATCTTGATGACATTAAGTGGAACAACAACCACAATTAAAACACAAAAAGGAGAAACTCAGGAATTCGAAATAAACAAAGGAGTAAGACAAGGAGATACACTATCAGCAACTCTGTTCAACATAGCGTTAGAATATGTGATGAGGAATTTGAACAAAGGAACACTCAGAACTAAAGGCGGACAAATAATAGCATACGCAGACGATATAGTATTGGCAACAAAAAATAGGAAAATATTGAAAGATATGGTCGAAGAAATAGTAACAGAAGGAAACAAAACAGGCCTAAAAATCAATGAGAACAAAACTAAAATAATGAGGATAGGAGAAAAATCAGGAAGTAGAAATATAAAAATAGGTAGCCTGCAGTTTGAGGAGGTTAATAAATTCAAATACTTAGGCATTATGCTTTCAAATAATGGAGACAGGAAAACAGAAATCCAAGAGAAGATATCAACAGCGAACAGAGCCTTTTACGCAAATAAAAAATTACTCAAGGATAAAATCCTAACAAAGAAAACAAAATTAAAAGTTTATAGAACAATAATCAGACCAATAATAATGTACGCGGCAGAAACAATGACAATGACCTGAAAAGATGAAGAAGATTTACGAATAGTAGAAAGAAAAATAGTAAGAACTATTACAGGATTAGTAAAAACGACAGAAAATGAATATAGAATATTAATGAACCATGAAATAGAACAAGAGCTGCAAGGAGAAGATATAGTAAGGAAAATAAAACAACGGAGGACGAAATGGTTAGGACCCATATGGAGAAAAAGGGAAGAAGACACCGTAAGGGCAATTTTACAATGGGAACCAGGCGGAAACAGAAGAAGAGGCAGACCCAGGTCGAAATGGCTACAAGAAGTAGAAGCAGATCTGGGTAAAGCAGGAATAAAGAAATGGAAGGAGAAAACAGAAAATAGGAAGACATGGAGAGAAATATGTCAGAATATTTAGAACAAGGCGATGAGGGCTGATCCCCCTCAAATAAAGGATCTAGAGAGCTTCAGAAGAAGCGGCGCAACCCCACCTGGGGTGTCCAAGCCACTATATATATATATATTGTTTATTTTGTTGTTGTTTGACATTCCGCGCCACCGTTGACCATATACAAACTAGATCCGACACTTGACAATTTCTATATTATCGACCGATGTGAAAATTATTTAGAATAATTTTAATATTGAGGAAATAAAATCAGAAAAGGATGTAGTCGACAGGAGAGTGATAAGAAATGTATAATTGTAACAAAATTTGTATTTGAAAAATGACTTATTCTTTTTTCTGTATTTCTTCTTTATATTATTGCTAGCGCTAATATGGATTTGATTTTCGAAACATGTTAGGTAAGGTTTCATTAAATTATGGGTATAAATAAGGCCTTCTGGCCGACTTAAGTCACTTCTTTGTAAGTCAAGTCTTCTGAGCAGCCGTTCCAAGTACGCTACCAGTTCCGATACCGAGCGTCATCTTCAGAGTGTGTACCGTCCAAGTAAAGTTTTTGTGCTAAGTCCGTTAGCACAACTGTTCGACACAATTTGTGAGTTGGTTTCGTTTTTTCTAAGTCCGTAAAAGGAACTTAGAATATTTTTGCTGTTTTGAGCTTTGAATATTTTTGCTGTTTTGAACTTAGAATATTTTTGCTGTTCATGAACTTAGAATATTTTTTGGATTATTTAGAAGCACCGCTGAAGAAGTCTTCGTGATTTCGAAGTGTTGAATATTTAACGTAGAAGCTCCGCTGGAGAAGTCTTCGTGATTTCGAAGCGTCGATTATTTAACGTAGAAGCTCCGCTGAAGAAGTCTTCGTGATTTCGAAGTGTTGATTATTTAACGTAAAAGCTCCGCTGAAGAAGTCTTCGTGATTTCGAAGCGTCGATTATTTTTAACGTAGAAGCACTGCTGGAGGAGTCACCTGGTGACTTCAGAGTATCGAACCATATTAACGTAGAATCACTGTGAGGGAGCAAGTTTTGTTCCACCCGCATAGAACGACTTCTCGCCATCTGCGACCGCCTGGGTCCGTACTGCGACCGCTGGTGTCGAGTGTCATGTACAGCCGTCCGTCACCGTCCGCCAAAGTTATCATCGTGTAAGAGTTCTGTAAAATAATGTTCTTTGTTCATCGTCGTCGTTTTGTGTAATAAATCTCATTGTGACACCTACCTCCGGATGATTATTTTCAACAACCCTAACCCTTCCCGTCTGAGCTATCCAGCCGTCCGTCATAGAAAAACTGCGTCACCGAACGTATTGGCGCCCGAGCACACCGTTAGCAGTTTTCAAAAGCGACGTCAAAAGTAACATCCACGCCATCAGCGGAGGGTATCGTTACACATGATATGTATGAATCCATCGACAAAAACATCATATTTCGTGCTTTCAGAGCGCTATCTGCAGTTATATGAAGTTTGAAATAAGTCAAAATTACCTCATTCTGAGCAGTTTCAATGTATCGCAAATCACATAAATCTATCCAATACAACATAATACGCATGAATCTGTCCTCAAATGCACAAAATTTTGCGTTTCCAGCGAGTTATTGGCGCATTTTCTGAGTCTCGTTGACAGATTTTTGATGCTGTAAATCTGCTAAGAATCGCGATTTTGCTTTAGAAATGCGTTATATGGCAGAATCTAGCACCAAAAACATCATATTTCGTGTTCTTAGAGTGCTATTCTCAGTTCTACAAACTTTGGAATAAGTAGAAATTACGCTTTTCCGCGCAGATTTTCACAGTCAAAAAGTTCATATTCCTATCCAGGACATCATAATATGTATGAATCCATCGACAAAAACATCATATTTCGTGTTTTCAGAGCGCTATCTGCAGTTATATGGAGTTTGAAATAAGTCAGAATTACCACATTCTGAGCAGTTTCTAAGTATCGCAAATCACAAGAATCTATCCAATACAACATAATACGCATGGATCCGTCCTCAAATGCACAAAATTTTGCGTTTTTAGCGAGCTATCGACGTTTTTTCTGAGTCTCGTTGAGAAATTCTTGATGCTGTAAATCTGCTCAGAATCAAGATTTTGCTTCAGAAATGCGTTATATGGCTGAATCTAGCATCAAATACATCATATTTCATGTTTTTAGAGTGCTATTCTCAGTTTTACAATTTTTGGAATAAGTTGAAATCACGCTTTTCCGCGCAGATTTTCTTTATCAAAAAGTTATTATTCCTATCCAGGACATCATGATATGTATGAATCCCTCGACAAAAACATCATATTTCGTGTTTCCAGAGCGCTATCTGCAGTTATATGAAGTTTGAAATAAGTCAAAACTACCACATTCTGAGCAGTTTCAAAGTATCGCAAATAACATGAATCTATCCAATACAATATAATACGCAAGAATCCGTCCTCAGTTGCACAAAATTCTGCGTTTTCAGCGAGTTATCGGCGTTTTTTCTGAGTCTCGTTGAGAAATTTTTGATGCTGTAAATCTGCTCAGAATCGAGATTTTGCTTCAGAAATTCGTTATATGGCAGAATCTAGCACCAGATACATCATATTTCGTGTTTTTAGAGTGTTATTCTCAGTTTTACAAACTTTGGAATATGTTGGAATCACGCTTTTCCGCGCAGATTCTCACAATTAAAAAGTTCATATTCCTATCCAGGACATTAAAATATGTATGAATCCATCGACAAAATCATCATACTTCGTGTTTTCAGAGCGCTATCTGCAGTTATATGAACTAGCTATGTAACACCGATTCTGGCTCAGATAACGATCTAAGATTTCAAAGATAACGCGAGCAGTGACGTTATCTAAACAGTGGTGACGTTATTAGAACATTTACGAGTGGTGCCATCTCTTGAGCAGTGGTGAGTGGCGCCACCTATCATCCAACAGACTAACTAGCGTTGAATTTTGAAGATTTCTATTTTTTTTCTTTTTGCGTGTGGCGCCATCTATTATTCACTAGACGAACTACTAATTGATGTGATAGATCTCTGTACCATGAATGACAATAATAACGTTATTCACACACACATTTTACCACTAACGTCATCTCTTGGGATGTGCTGTGACAAGTGGTACCACCTATTATCCAACAAACTGACTAGCGTTGAATGGAAAAGATTTTTCTTTTTTTGAGTGTGGCACCATCCGTTATTCAATAGACGAACTACTAATTGAATTGTATTTACTAGTAACACCATTTCTTGGAATGTGTGATGAGTGGTGTCATCTAACATCCAACAGACTAACTAACGTTAAATGCAGAGATTTCTTTTTTGTGTGTGGCGCTATCTTTTTTCCAGTTAATGAACTACTAATTGACGTGGATAAAAAGGTCTCTGTGATGTTATTTATACATTTACCAGTAACGCCATCTTTTTGAGCTGCGTGACGAATGGTGTCACCTATTATTCAATAGACTAACTAGCGTTTAATGAAAAAGATTTATATTCTTGTGTGTGACGCTATCTATTATTCACTAGACGAACTACTTATTGAAGTGAATATTTAGATGGAGCTTTATATTATGAGTAGCGCAATTTATCATTCAATAAATTAACTAGTAGGGAAAAAAAATTCAGAATATTCTATTAACCAATTTTTGCAATTGATTCACAATAATTGAGTGATGCAATGTTTTATCCGCATAAATATTCCACTCCTCAAATCATAAATTTCAGACTTTGGATTAATTATTTTTGTTTCACAATAATTAACGGATGCAATGTTTTATCTGCATAAATATTTCACTCCTTTGATCATAAATTTGAGACTTTGGATTAATTATTTTCGATAAGTGAATTTGTATCACGTTTTTTCCATTTTTATGGGGTTATCAACGATTTATTTTCATATTATATGAAGAAATTTGTACAAATTAGTATTCACAAGTGGACCATGAAGATTTTTGATTAGTGGTGGGGTATATACTTTAAAAAGCTTAATTGAACGAAAAGTCATTTTATTATATCAGTTTGAATAAAAAAATTTTTTGAAGCAGAGTAGAAAAATGGACCGTAAGTATTAAATGTTTTATTTGATTGTAATATTTATATAAATGTGTTTTTATCACATTTTTAGAAATTCAAGAAAGAATGAATGGAGCCATGAAAACCCAAGCCTTCATAGTCATTTATCTTAGAGAAAGTTAATGAAATTTTAATGATTTTTTTATCAAAAAAATTAAAATTTGTGTTTTTTAGGATAGGAACTTGGATGAAATTTTCCTTGAGGTTGCGCCCCCTCAAGCTATTAGGGTATACAGGGGGCCAATCGAAGGGTTGAGCGGGGTCTTTGAGCTGGCGAAGCTCAATAGAAGATATTATTGTTCGCCAGTGTAAAAGGTATATTTTTTAATTCTTTTTTGAGAGTTTTTTGATTTAATGTTTTTTTTTTTTTTCATTTATAGACCTCATTTCATCTAGAGCTCCTATCTCTAGTTGAGGGGAGGGAGCAGTAGTATAAGTAATAAGCATTAGTTTTTTTTATATCTTAGATATATTTTTATTAAGTTTTATATTCTTAGATTTTTCCTTTTTTGTTGATAATAAATTATATATTAATCATTTATTGAATTTTTTACTATACATTGGTGAATAATATACACAAGAGACTGATAAAACACCTCAAAAACAATTGAAAAATACATCAAATGTTTTCAAATGTTTTATTCATTCATACATATGTATTCTTTAATTTTAAACACTCTGTATTCTTTTATTTCAAATACTCTGTATAATTCTAAAATCTCAGATGATAACCTTTGACATTGATATCAATAAACTAGATTGAACAAGTAAAATGTACTACGTGCTTTCCTTGGAAATGAGATAGTTGGCATCATTCACTTGTCTTGTGAGTCTCAAAATAAATTATTTTCTGAAGAAGTCAATTGTCGCATATGATTCATTATTTTAGTTTTTTTGGTTGAATAAAAATTGAAATTTGCATGTCACAATAGCTAAGACATATTTTCAACTTTTTTTGAGAAGTTCTTACTATCAGTCTGTGATATGAGTGGATTGAGTTGAATCAATTTTTTTGAGAACTATTGCAATATAGGTATGTAATTTCAAACACTCTGTATTCTTTTATTTCAAATACTCTGTATAATTCTCAAATCTCAGATGATAACCTTTGACATTGATATCAATAAACTAGATTGAACAAGTAAAATGTACTACGTGCTTTCCTTGGAAATGAGATAGTTGGCATCATTTACTTGTCTTGTGAGTCTTAAGATAAATTATTTTCTGAAGAAGCCAATTGTCGCATATGATTCATTATTTTAGTTTTTTTGGTTGAATAAAAATTGAAATTTGCATGTCACAATAGCTAAGACATATTTTCAACTTTTTTTGAGAAGTTTTTACTATCAGTCTGTGATATGAGTGGATTGAGTTGATTCAATTTTTTTGAGAACTATTGCAATATAGGTATGTATTAACTTTTTAATATTTTAACTGAATTTACTTCTTTATGTATTACTCCTAAATATCATAACGTATTTATCAATAAGAATTAGAATATGTTTTGCATAATATTTAATATTACACTAATCAGAAAATGACGAGTTTTTAAGTCGATCGAATTGACTGGAAAAATTTGAGAGCCACTGGAATATTGCTATTGTAGTTTGGCGGATGTATCCTCACCCCTAGCAGGTAGCTAGAGACAACATTCTTGAGTGTATATTCTCTGAATGGGGGTGAAAAACCCAAGAGAAGTGTGAGTGTCTCGCTTTATAATTTGAAGTTAGTTGTGTTCGAGATTGTGAAATGTGAAATGTGCTTGTTCATAGTTCCCCGCCAAGATTTTTTCTTAAGAAGTCGTGTAAATTTACTTCAACGTTATAGTATGTATTAGAGCATAATTATTCTTTTTTTAGAGGTTTTTCAACTGGATATTGGTATTCAACTAAAATAAGTTCTTTGTCCTGGATTTTGATGCTTCAAAAAAACCAAGAGAAAACTGTTTTGGATGAGCTTGACAAGAAGAAAAGAGAATAATCAGGTGAGTACAATTTTATTTTTTTTGGGGAATTTACAATTTATTTATACATTTCAATGAATTTTTTTGAAAACTACTCTATACAATAACTACAAGCTATACTTGAACTCCATATAAATAATTGATCTAAACATAGATAACAGTAATAGTTATCAGTATCGCAGAGTAACGAATATATTTCACTGTCTAATTTGATGCTATGTTCTTGTTTTATATTCGAACAGTAGTACATTCCTGATATAATATTTTCAATATTTGTAAACGTAGAAAGAGTAAATACTGGAAAATCGGGGTCATCTAGTAATATATGAGTACAATTCTCACAAAGACGTCTCATATACCAATAGTGAGGTTGTATTTCTGGTAATAACCATAACCTGTATTTCAAATTGATATGATTTTCATTATTAAAACAAAATTGTAGAACATTTTCCATATTTAAATTTTCAATTTGTGTAGGATTAATTGCATAATAATCCCAAGCAGTTGACACTTCATTATACTAGTCATCTGACGATGATGAAGATGTGCTCTCCCAACCTAATGCTATCTCATTCGCCATATTAGCTGTAAGTATTTATTAGGGAAGGTATTGATTCACAAATTTCATCAAATTGTCTGAAAAAGTATGATACATTAGGTGACATTTCCAATAGAATATTTGGCTTTTAATATGAAGAATGAAAAAAAAATTAATTAATGATTATTATTTTTTTTGCTAACAAATGGAAATAAGAATAAAAAATTGAATCTACGTTATTACCTTTCTGTGAAACGAATATTCACAACAATGTCATTCACTTTTCCAATGTGAAAATAGACATTAATTAATTCACTTCTTTGAACATCACTCAAAGTTGCAAAATTGTTTGGGAAAAAAACTTTGAATTCCCTCGTTGTTACGATTAGTTTTGGTCCATATCTGGTATTGATTATATCAGCTTTTTTTATTTGATATTTTTTATTTTCATCCAGTTTACCGATGTTTATAGTTGGCACTTGAGCATCTGAAGACCCCAGTGCATTAAAAAAGTCTAGTGTACCCATTTTTTTGTTTTTTTTCTATTTTTTGTTCTTGTTTTGCTTTCTTACTGAGAACAAAAATATATCCTAATATTAATATAAGAAATTATAAAGAGAAACAAACTTACGTATTTTGGGTTGACTTGAGAGTCTATTATGATGGACTGATATGTATTAATTGTGTATTCCCATATTTATAGTGAGAAGAATGTTTTTTTTTCTATAAAAAATATATCAAAATTTGAAAATGCAATGAAACCATATGTAAATGAAGAATTATGCAGCACATGAAATATTCTTATCAGAAATATATCATTGATTGACATTGGAAAAAAAATTCTATAAAAAATATATCAAAATTAAAAAAATGCAATGAAACCATATGCAAATAAAAAATTAGGCAACACATGAAATATTCTTATCAGAAATATATCATTGATTGACATTGGAGAAAAAATAGAATGCACATTCATATAAATAATATTTAACACACAATTATCTTCTTATTGAAAAACTTGTGAAACGGACTTTTATTATTCGTGAATTGCAGAGAGTAACTTGAAGGTAATAACATTGATCATTGACTTACCAAAAATCAAAAACACATATTCAATAAGAATATATATATAGTAATAGGTGTTATAGTAACTATAGTTTCAGAAATGGCTGTTTGGGAAGTTCTAACCTCATCATTCAAAAATCGTATTCATTGTGGAAAAATCACGAATACAGATGATATTATCGACCCTGGGGCATTTTTGGATCAATGCTTATTCATATTGCTGGAGAAAGTGGGACAATTCATTTATGAATATCGATCCCCAGTGGGGATAAACTGTGAGCTGTGTTGTGAATATGTACTTGAAAAACAAGGTATTTTAAAAAAAATCTTAATTTATCATGACTCAAGAATGATGCCCATAACATTGTCTGACGACTTTACTATTTGGTTTGATCAGAATATAAGAAGTGTCATATTGACTCATATGTCAGAGTTTCAAGAGCGGAATAGTGGAAAAGCCCTAAGTAGAATATTAAACTTAAGAGTAAGTTTCAAAAAAATTCTTACATTTTTTTTCTCTTAAAAAAAACAAAATCATCTTGGTCAATATTAACAAGTATGATGCAACAAATTATGGAGGATCAACATATATCGATCTTACCGAATCTATCAAAAACCGGAAAGCTGTGATAAATGTAAAAAATAGTGATAATAAGTGTTTTATCTGGGCACTTTTATCGGCTATGTTCCCCGCTGATAGTAATTCAGATTGTGTTAGTTCATATCCTCAAAATCATAGTGAAATATTCAATTTATCTGATATTCAATTTCCAACTCCACTATGTGCGATAATCAAATTCGAAAAAAAAAATAATATATCAATTAATGTTTATGGAAAAGAATATAATACTATAGATAAAAGATATACAATTAACGGCCCCTTACATTACACACATAAAAAAGTTGAACGACATGTCAACTTACTTTTTTGGACAAAAGAAGAGAATGGGCATTATGCTTGGATCAAATCATTATCCCGTCTTTTATCAAGACAACTGTCTAATTATGGACATAAATGTTACATATGTGATAGATGTTCACAATACTTTTCGAGTGAATGTCTATTAGAAAATCATGAAAGTTATTGTTGCAAAATGGATGCTGTTAAAATTGAAATACCAACAGAAACAGAAATGTGGGTGAAATTTAAAAATTATTCTAGAAAAGAAAGACATCCATTTGTAGTTTATGCAGACTTTGAATGCTTAACAATACCCATTCACACTTGTCAACCAAACACTAGTAAATCATATACATTTGAATATCAGAATCATATAGCATGTGCAGTTGCATACAAAGTTGTATGTTCATATAATGATTCTTTATCATTTTTTGAATCATATTGCGGACCTAAAGCAGCAATATGGTTTATTGATAGATTGAAAAATGTTGTAGAAATAGTTGGGACATTCTATGAGAATGAGATTCCTCTTAAAATGAGTAATGAGAATTGGACAGATTTCGATGATGCAACATTTTGTCATATTTGTGAGGAGAAGTTTATCGAATCGGAAGAAAAAGTTGAAGATCACTGTCACCTCACAGGTATTTTATTTTTTCATCAATAAAATATAAAAAAAGATCTCACACTTTCTCAAACAACTTTAGGTTTGTACAGAGGTGCGGCCCATGCAAGCTGCAACTTGAATTATAAACTACCAAAATATATCCAAATTTTCTTTCACAATTTGAGTGGATATGATAGCCATTTAATGGTAAAAGAATTCGGAGTTGATGAAGAGCAAATAACAATAATTCCAAATAATAGTGAAAAATATATTTCATTCTCATTAACAGTTGGGAAAATGCAGATTCGTTTCTTAGATTCTTTGCAGTAAGTTAACTTCTCATAAATATCAAATAATCCATTAGAAAAAAAAAGCTTTCTCATTTAGATTTTTTTTATGCTTGTAGATTTATGAATAGTTCACTAGAAAAGCTAGTCACATATTTAGACAAAGAAGACTTCAAAATAATGGATAAGTACCATCCAAATAAAGTCAAAAACGATTTATTATTGAGAAAAGGTGTTTTCCCATATGATTATATGAACTCGTGGGATCGAATGGAAGAAACATTATTACCTCCGAAGGAGCTTTCTTTCTCAAGATTGAAAAATGAGAATATTAGCGCTAAAGACTATGAACATGCTCAAAAAATATGGAATACTTTCAATTTAGATACTTTGGGGGATTATCTAGAGTTATATCTTCAAACAGACGTTATACTCCTAGCTGATATATTCGAAAACTTTCGAAATGTTAGTCTGAAAGCCTATAATTCGGATCCTGCTCATTATTTCACAACGCCAGGTATAATATAAAAAAAAATCATAATACAACTTTTTATAACTACTTTTTTGTAGGGTTTGCATAGGATGCTATGTTGAAGCTGACAAGAGCAAATTTACAATTGCTAACTGATATTGATATGATTCTCTTCTTTGAGCAAGGAATCAGGGGAGGAATTTGTCAATGCAGTAATCGCTATGCAAAATCAAACAATAAATTTATGTCTACATATTGTGCAACAGAATAATAGGCTTATTTAATGTTTTTTGATGCCTGCAATTTATATGGATGGGCTATGACGCAATGTCTACCCTATGGTGGGTTTGAATGGTTATCACAAAAAGATATATCAGAACTTAATGTGATGAATATATCAAAATATAGTTTAATTGGTTATGTATTGGAAGTGGATTTAGAGTATCCAAGACATTTACATGATCTCCATAAAGATTTCCCATTATGTTGTGAGCATGAGAAACCTAAGAACTCCAATATAACGGAATTAATGACAACTCTTAATAATAAAGTAAAATATATTATTCATTATCAAAATTTACAACAAGCTTTAACATTTGGTATGAAATTAACAAAAATACATAGAGCTATCAGATTCAATCAATCATTGTGGTTAAAAAGCTATATTGATTTAAATACAGAGTTTAGGAAGAACGCCAAAAATAATTCTGAAAGAGATCGATTTAAATTGAATAATATTGCAATTTTTGGCAAAAGTATGGAGAATATTCGGAATCACAGAGATATAAAACTTAAAACACAATGGGATGGACATTATGGGGCTCGAAAAATGGTGATAAAACCAAATTTGAAAAAAATTATTCCTTTTTCTGAAAATTTGGTACCCATGGAATTTAATAGGTTATCAATAAAATTTAACAGACCCATTTATATTGGCATGATGATTCTTGATCTAAGTTAGGTACTTATATATGATTTTCACTATAATTACGTACATAAAAAATTTCAAAAACCTAAATTATTATATCAAGATACTGACTCACTAATTTATCGTTTCACTGAAAATCCTTATGAAATTATAAGAGAAGATTTGCACCGATTTGATACTTCAAACTATTCTAAAGATAATCACTATGGAATACCTCAGGCAAATGCAAAAATTGTTGGATTGTTTAAGGATGAAAATGGTGGAAAGATTATGAGCGAATTTGCAGAGCTTAAATCCAAAATGTATTCATATAGACTGGAAAACAACGAATCATTTTCCAAAGTGAAGTTAACAGAACATTGACTATAGATGATTATAAGAATGCGTTATTCCAGAATAAAAAGTTATATCGCACACAAAACAATATCATATCAAAAAATCATAACATTTTTTCAGTTGAAATTAATAAACACACTTTAAATGCAGATGATGATAAGCGATACTTATTAGAAGGGAACACACGGACATTACCTTGGGGGCACTATTCTATTTGTGAAGAAAACAATAGTCAGGAGTGTAATAATATTATTATAATAGATTGATTTTTTTAATGTAATATATGAGGGAAAAAATTTACAATAGTAATTAGATGCTCACACTATAAAACATTGTCTTTATGTATCCATGAATTATGTGATGAGTCAAACCCTAACCATTTTACATATACTTGTGAACCTTTTTTCTTCAAAACTTTCTCAACTAAATAAATATTTGGATGTTTAGTTTTTTGGAGTTCTTCCTTATAAAATCCACCTGCGATTGATTCATATTGATAATCTTTTAACCTGTATGTTATTGGGTTTGTTAAATTTATTTTTGAAATAGTAAAAATTTCAGTTGACCAGTTGGGTGTGTAACCTTTTTCACAAACATTTTTCTATTTGGATACTCTAACAAAATCACCAACCATCAATTTACCTCGACCTCTTATTTTTATATTATTATAAACTGTATTCAATAAATATTTTTTATTTTTATTATTAACACTATTTGGAGTCATTTTTATTGTGCCATGTTTTGTATTATTATAAGAGTTGATTAATTTTGGTAGAATATCTATCCATCCATGTGAACCACGATAGCTAAATTCACGATACATATTATTCTTCAAAGTTCGATTGAATCTCTCGACAACACTTGCTTTTAAATTACTATATGTTGAATAACGATTGATATTATAACTTTGCGTCATTTTCTCAAACTTTTTATCATAGAATTCTTTTCCATGATCAGTTTGTAGATTTAAAGGTCACCTATTTTGTTGAAGAATATTTCCAAAAGCATTTACTATTGCATCAGCAGATTTTGTTTTGATAGGTTTAGCCCAAGCGTATTTAGAAAAAACATCAATCACTGTCAACATATATTTATTACCACTATTTTCTCTTGCATAAGGAATCATTTCCACTAAATCAGCTTGCCACAAATCATCAATATCTCGAGTTATAACTCGACGACTAACATAATTCCTTCGGGCTGGTTTATGTAGTTCATCCACTATAGTTTTTTTTGACATTTTTTGTATAGTTCTATTCTTAGAGACAATTTTCCTAGATTATAATTCCATATAACTTAATATGACTACCTGCAGGTATTTTACTGAAAGAAAAGAATAATACCTCCAATACACAATTCTATAAAATCTTAAATCTTCTCTATATTGTTTATTCGAAGATATTGCTTGAACTTTCATTTCAAATAAATGAAGCATCTCATATTCATCACATTGCTTTTATAATAACACCTATCTCCATTTTTCCTTATCTCCATTTTTTTTTATACATCAAAAAAATTTAATAATTTTTTTACTTTGGTGAAAGTCTTCTTTTTGAATTAGTTTCACAGCTTCAACTTAATGCTCTTTAGAATCTTCATATATTTTGTTTAAAGACTCTTTCGAGTCGATCGTTTGTAGTTACTTCAAATTTTCACGTAGTTTATCCAAAGCCTCTAATTGTTGTTTTTGTTTAAAATTGGATGAATTATCTTCTATCAAATCACTTTCATCTTTGCCAATTGTTCTATTATTTCTATACACTTCTTCCTCAATTTTATCTTTAACTACATTTTTTAATTCATTCATTTTATGTTGTATCACTATGATTTTATTGTTGATAGTTTTTTCTACGTCTTTAATACGCTCATCTTAATATTTCTTCGTTATAATATCACTCGAATCATGTATTTTCCCAATATTTGAAAATTGTCTTCCATTTAAATCTATATTTCCATAAATATCATACCTTAATATTGAATTATTTGACTCATTTCTTTTTCTCTTTGAAAATCGTCTACCAAATTTATCTACCGACATAATTAATAGTTCTCAATCTCTCTAAGTTAAAATAAAAGCTTCTACTCTTGACAGCAGATATAATAATGTTCATTTTTGAAGTGAATTCATTCTATTATATTACATTCTCTCAATTCTTCAAGTATTGACATAATTTCATCATCATGATTTGTGTGTCCACTCTGTTTGGATGCTAATAATAATTGTAATCTATTAACCAATTCGTTTGCATTATCCCAATAGACATACTCGCGTTTATAATTGGAGAATTTCATGTTGAATGGTAAAACTCCAAAACCTGTAGGTGAATATTTTTTGGTTTGCACTTTTTTTCTTGTTGAAGCTCGAAACCCTTTTTTTTCACTTGAAAACGGTTTAATTATTTTGAAATATTTTGGATAAGTGGATCTTTTCAACATATTATTTGATTGCTTATGTGCTTGTGTATGATTTAAAATTCTTAAATATTCGTTTACATCTTCCGCAGTATAATGTTCAGGATTTTTCATGAATATGAGTTCATAAAGTCCTTTTGTTCCATTATATACTTGATCATCAATTATTATATCATTTTTATCTATTTCTATCTCTTTTTTACCCAATATAAATTTATCACGATCTTCTATATATTTTATTGCATAAATAGTATCCAAATCCTTATCTTTATTCAAAAATTTCAGAAGATATTCACTAGCCAAGTCTCCAAATTTTAGCTTTAGGGATTCCATTTCGGTTTGTCCTTGAGAAGTATTCAAAATACCTCTAGCAACTGAAGTTGGTGACATTTGAGGTGTGCTTTCAAATACTTCCTCATTGTCACTGCTTTCATTCACTTCCACTTTAGCAGAACTTGTTGGTGTATCAAATTCTAATTTTGGAATTGGATGCTGTTTCAATTTTCTTTTATGTATCCTTATTTTCTTTGAATTTGAGGGTATTTTTTTTGCTATAGTATTTTCACTATTTATTTCATATTTTGTGTTATTCACTAGTTCTTGAAGTGGTTGTGTTATAGGTTCAAATGTTTCTTGTAACATAATATCACTATTCATTTTATTATGTTTCAATGAATTGAACTTTTGTTTGAGCACTTTACTCACTTTAATTATTTCGTGGAGCGTTTTTTTATTATCCATTATAGTAAACTCCTAGATGGATTTGAGATTAAGAAATGTATCCAATTCTTTGCGATATCGACCTTCTTGCTCACTATCCTTATCTATAACTGCGAATCCATATTTACTATCCCAACATTTTATACAGAATTCTTCAAATTTATTAAATGTCATATCACTATTTACATGATCGTCATATATATGATGTAAATTGGTTTCATCTTGTTTAAATATGATGATAAAATTTGCATTATCCCTAATCAAATGTTTTGGTATTTTTGCATATGATTGTGAAAGATAAAAACAATCAATCTCATTATGTCTACCCATACTAAAATAATCACTTATACAATCTTGTTTATCACATGCAATATCATCAAAAACAATTATTGAATAGGATCGCACTTCATTTGGTTTTAAAATTTCAGTATCCACATTATAGGAGAAATATTTCATACCCTTTACTCTAGAAACACATTTTTCTAGAAATTCATATTTTGGTTGTTGTGAAGACTTAGAGTATACATAAATATTCTTGAATTTCAATCCATTTGGATGTGTAAGAAGACTAAGAAGAATATTAGTCTTTCCACAATTACTAGGACCCACAATAATACTTCTTATACTATTAGGTAAAAGTTTGCTATGTTTTTTCAAGTGAGAATTAGTTTGTATAGCATCAAAATTGTGAACTGAAAGATGCTCTTTCTGCTTAATGAATTCCATGATTACCACTAATCTTTTATATAAAAGCTGTTGTATATATACAAATAAGGTCAGTACTGAAAAATTATTCAATGTTAACATATCACAGAGCTGATAAAGGTTTACTTAATAAGGCAATTAACTCATTACCTATTGAATTGCACATACCAGGTTATCAATTTTGTGGTCCAGGAACTAAATTAGATGAGAGATTGAAAAAAGGTGATACGGGTATAAATCCATTGGATGCTGCATGTCGTGAACACGATATTTCATATTCCCAAAGCAATAATTTGGAAGATAGACATAAAGCTGATAAAATATTAGAAGAAAGAGCGTGGAATAGAGTAAAATCGAAAAATTCAAGTTTTGGTGAACGAGTTGCTGCTTGGACAATAACAAACTCTATGAAAGCTGAACAAAAACTTGGTATGGGTATAAAAAAAAAAACGAAAAAATCAAAGAATCAGCGAGTACTGAAAACACCAAAAAAATATGGTGGATTTTTACCTGTAGCAGCACTAATTCCATTAATTGGAAAGGCTTTAATTGCTGGTGCTGCAAGTGGTGCTGCTTCATATGGTGTAAAAAAAGCCCTAGGTAGTGGTTTATATTTAAAACCTCATAAGCATGGTGCGGGAATTAAAAAAAAACGAAAAAAAACAAAGAAAAGAAATTGCCAAAAAGGCCATTAAACACTGATGATATAATCAAATTTGCTCGTGCTCATAAAATAAAATATTTCCGAGGTGTATATATGCGTGATACATTACCTAAAAAACCATTAAAAAATGAGTCAGCAGTTATTAATCTCGATTCCTTTGCAAGAGCTGGTACACATTGGGTTTCCTATATAAAAAAAGGTGAAAACGTTGAGTATTTTGACAGTTTTGGAAATTTAGCTCCACCAATAGAATTAATTGAATATTTTGGAAACAAGGCTAACATCACATTCAATTATAAGCGCTATCAAAAATTTAATTCTTTCAATTGTGGTCATTTGTGTTTGAAATTCCTTATAAAATCCACAAAATAATTGTTGAATACATCAGTATGGAAATGGAGTCGATAACAATTACAATTAGTGGAAATACGTCTACACTAAGTGCAGACTTCTTCCCACCAATTGATTTGAAGAGCAGTGATTATGTAATTGGATTGATCAACTTTGAATCATATCATTCAATACCAAATATTGATACAACAAATAATAAATTTTATTATAAAACCAATTCAAGTACAAATACAGATTTTCAAGTGATATCTATTCCAGTTGGGTCATATGAAATTGAGAATATTAATAATATATTGAAAAAAGAATTAGGAGATCCAAATTATGATTACGATTTCGAGGAGAAATTTTATACTAATAGAATAGAAAGAGAGAAAAATGTTGCACGTAATTTCATAAGTTTAAAACCAAATACTAACACTTTAAAATGTGAGCTTAGGAGTACTGTTGATATTGATTTCACAAAAGATGATTCAATTGGATCTTTATTGGGGTTCAAAAAGCGAATATTAGAAAGGAATGTTGTTCATGAAAGTGATCTACCTGTCAACACAGTTAAGGTGAATGCTATATTAATTGAATGTAATATTGTGACTGGATCATATAAGAATGGATTACCCATGCATATTTTACATGAGTTCTATCCAACAGTAGAGCCTGGGTATAAAATCAATGAGGTTCCTTTAAATGTGATTTATTTACCAGTGAACACTCAAACCATAAACAATATAACTGTAAATATTGTTGATCAAGAGAGAAAACAAATAAATTTTCGTAGTGAAACAATAACTATTAGATTACATTCGAAAAAAATTTTATAAATGGGTATTAGTTATAAAAGAATGCAAACAACAACGAAAAGAATCAGTTCACCATCAACTATAAAAGTGTTAACAAGAGAAAATAAAAATTTCTTGAAATCACTCGGTTTAAAACTAAAAAGAGATCAAAAACTAAAACAAAAACAATGAATAATATTTTGGATATTACATCTGGTGTTGCTTTCAATGATGCAATAACACGTGTTGAGATACATAATCATCAACCTATTATTGCATCAGCATTTAATAATTGTGATGAAATAAGAATTCAAATCCAACAGCAAGATATCTATACGTTGCCTAGTCAAAGTTTTCTTTATATTGAAGGTGAACTATTAAAAGAAGATGGTAGCAAGCCTCCTGTGGATGCAAAAATAACAAATAATGGAATTGCATTTTTATTTGATGAAATTAAATATTCAATGAATAGTTTTGAAGTTGATAAGACGAAAAATATTGGAATTAGCTCAACTTTGAAAGCATATGCTTCATTAAATAAATTTGAAAGTGATAATCTTGAAAATGCTGGTTGGGGACTCAATATAAACATTCTAGATGAAAATGGTAATTTTAATATATGTGTTCCATTGAAAATGTTGCTTGGATTTTGTGAAGATAATAATAGAATATTGGTGAATGTTAGACAAGAATTGGTGTTAATTAGAGCCAGAAATGATAATAATGCATATATTTGTACAGAAAATTTGAAATTTATTCTGAACAAAATTCAATGGCGTGTTCGACGAATATAGATTGAGATTATTGAAAATTGTCAACTCAAATCATTTCTTGAAATGTCCATTCCGTTCTTGGGATTTATATAAATATCGAATTCTTCCTTCAGCAAAAAAGCAAATTTGGTCAATTAAATCATCAACTCAATTGGAAAAACCAAGATTTTTTATTGTTGCTTTCCAAGCAAATCGAAAAAATTTGAAAGATAAAAATAGTAGTCATTCTGATAGTTGCAATTTAGCGAATATTAGGCTATATTTGAACTCAGTTTCTTATCCATATGACAATTTGAATCTAGATTTCAAAAATAATCACTATGCACTTCTTTATGATATGTACACGAAATTTTCCAAGGTCTACTATGATTTTCATGATACATATATTGGTCCTATTCTAAATGAAACAGATTTCAAAACATTTGCACCGATAACAGTAATAGATTGTTCCAATCAAAACGAAGCAGTAAAAAATAGTTCAGTTGATATACGTCTGGAGTTTGAATCAAATGATATATTTCCCGAGAATACGAGTGTTTATTGTCTTGTCATACATGATCGCATTATCAAATATAATCCACTCACTAGTGCTGTTAGAGCTTCAGTATAAATTGAACTGCGAAAAAGCTAACTGAAATATGGAATTAATTGTTGATATACAAGGCTTCAATGCTAGAGATTATATAATAGTGGCAAAAGAAATTGCAATTCTTACAAGAGATGGCAACAAATTGGAACATTTTTTCTTCAAAGAACCATTTCCTTGGAATAAGTTGGAACATAAATATAGAAAACAAGCAGGATGGTTGTATAACAATCGCCATGGTTTAAAATGGAGTGATGGATATATACAATATAATGAAATTCCAAATTTGATTCTACCAATATTACAAGGTGCATCAACAATATATGTCAAAGGGGATATGAAGAAAACCTTTCTAGAATCTTTCAACTTGAATTCCACAATAATTTCTTTGGGGGAAGAATGTAAGTCTCTTCGGAGCTTTCCATCAAATAAATCATGTTTCAGATATTTTAATAATTGTGCAATCAGTAATGTTTATAAAATAAAAAGTCACTTAGACTATAATGAAATGTATAACATCATGAATATATAAATATACAATAGAAAATACAATGTTGTTTTTGAATTATTAAATCTATTTTTAGCCGCATTAACCCCTTTTACCCCCTCCATTCTCTGTTATTACATTTATCATTTTAACTTTTTGCCTTTTTTCCATATAAAGTTGAAGTATCTCATAAATCATATATTAGCTATTCAAACACTGTAGAACATGGTTCAGAAAGTGGTTCAAGTTATATTGATTATAATTATCGTGAGTAATTGTAAAAGTGTGAAAAAAGAAAATTTTGAATCAATTATTGATTACTTATTTACATATGGATATCTTAATGTGAGTGAAGAGGAGGTCTTTGGTTCAACTGATAAAGATCCATCGTATCTAACAGCACTAAACCTATTACAAACTAATTTTAATTTAGCGCAATCCAATGAAACAATTGAAAATGTTTTGAAACTCATTTCATCTCCTAGATGTGGTGTTAAAGATATGAATGTTTATGATACTCATTATATATTATGGGGAAATTCTACAATTACTTGGGACTCAAAAAGAACAACTAGTATTGTTCAATATTTAATTGAAAAAGCTTTCAATTCATGGTCTAAATATACAAATTTAAATATTATACATTCGCCATATAATGAAAATGCTACTATTTATATTTCATTTGGAGGAATTCAACATTGGGATTTCAAGAAACGGGCTAGATGCAGGTCTCATTTTGATGGGGAGGGTATGATATTGGGGCATGCTGAATTTCCAAGCTTAAGCATGCATTCAGAAATTCATATAGATAATGCAGAACAATGGTACTATGGTATGGATCCCCCTTCCAATAGTGAAGAGAAGAGTCTTTTTGCTGTTTTAGTCCATGAAATTGGCCATGCATTAGGAATTAGGCATTCAAATGATAAGAATGCAATAATATATCCAATATATATGGAAAAAATATTCCAAAATAGTAATTATTATGATTTACACATTGATGATATAAATGCTATTCAATCATTATATGGAAAAAACATTAAGTCATTGATAACAACAACGACAAAGGCACCGACAACGGCAAAGGTATTAACAACAAAAGGAACACAGAAACCAATTACAACAACCGAAAAAACTCATAATAAGCGGAAAACAAGTTCAGATTCTTCTCCAGACTTATGTAGCTTAAAAAATGTCAATAAATTTCTAATCGTAAGAAAAAAATTATATATATATTTTATAATAAGTGGGTCTGGGTGAAAAATTTGAATGAAAAAAACTTTGATCCGGAGCCATATCTTATAACAGATTGGTTAAATTTTCTTCCAAGAAATTTCTTGAGAATGAATGGTATTTACCAAAGACCAAATGGAAATATTGTATTATTCATAGATAACGTAAGTTATAATATAAAGTTTCCATCTTTAGAATTGGAAAATATTGCCAATCCCTACCATCAAAATAGTATAACCTATATTAATGGAGCTGTATCTACCAATAGTGGTCAAACATATATATTTCATAAAAATAATTCTTTCATAAAAATTGATGAATGCAGATTTTTCGCTTCAGAAATCGGAAGTGTAGATGATGAGTTCCTCGGTATTCCAAATAATATAGAATCTGTATTCAAGTATACGAATGGACGATTATATTTTTTTATTAATGATTATTATTATGAATTTGATGAATTCTCAAAGTCAGTTGTAAAAGCAGAGAAATTCAATCTTTCTATGTTCAATATTGATTGTCTCAATATCAATTCATATGAGCAATTGAAAATACTACTATCAAAAATCTTGTATTCACAATAATTGTTTTTCTAATTTTTTTGTTCTTACTCCCCACCATCAGCCCCCTCCTCCACCTCTTACCTCTTACTGTATATATATATATATATATATATATATATATATATATATATATATATATATATATATATATATATATATATATATATATATATATATATATATATATATATATATATATATATATATATATATATATATATATATATATATATATATATATATATATATATATATATATATATATATATATATATATATATATATATATAATTCCATACAAACTTTGTTTTTTCAACATTGTAATAATTTCATTACTCTAAATAATAGTAAACTACCGATTGCGGTATATATTTTTTGAAAAATGTCAAATAATAGTGAAATAGTCTGTTTGAAAATAATAGCATATGATTTGCTAAACATAAAATATCATTGTGATCTAATGAAAGAAGAAGATATTGGAAGCTATAGGAACATGATTGAATCAACTTCAAGCAAATGTGGTTATAATGATAATTCACTTTTCAAATTAATTGGAAAGCTGGCTCCAATAGCATATATTTGCAAAAAAATAAGTAAGGAGAAATTTGATTTAATATTGGAATCATTTAGTGGAATGAATTTATTGCAAATTTGGGGAAGACTTCCGCTAGAGTATAAATTACATCCTAAAGTTATATTGAAATTACCATGTGTGGAGCATACGAATCTACAAATCCATCATATCCATATTGATGGACCACCACCTAACATTGAAAACTATCAGTCTTGTAAGACCGAATTTGAAATGTATCATCAAAAATATTCCAATAAATAAAAGAAAAAAAGATTAACTTATAGAGATATTTATTCATTCGATTTTTTTTGTCAACAAAATATTTATATTTATACATATACATTTTATTTTCTATAATCATAAATACAATTTATTATCATTCATCATTCTGATTGTTTAGCCGATTGTTTTTTGAAGTAGTAATAATTTCAATTGACGCTAAAATTACATTATTATAATTTAATATTATTTCTTTCATTGCTAAATTATAAACATTATTTGTTTCACCAATTATATTTTTAATATTTGTGTAAATATCACCATCACAAGAAGATGCTTGTCGCATTACACTCAAATAATAATCCAAGAAATTTAATGATTCTAAATAATTGATGATGTCATCTAAGTGATTAGTATTTTTAAATATATTGCGAATAGATGTATCACTTAGATAAATTTGATTATTCTGTGATTCAATTATCATAATTCTATCATTTTCTATAACATCAAATAATAATTTATGATTTGAAATCGAATATGATTCAACAACTGAAAATACCCTCAAAAATCCTATAATAATATTATAGCACCTAAGAAACTCATACCAGTCAAGTCGTTTAAAATCGACGAACTTGTCAATTCTACTATTGTATATTCTAATAATAGTTTCTAAATTGTCTGTTGGATCAAATCCAATGTGTATCCAAATATTCGTATTTAGCAAAAATCTATGTTCCATAATCAATTTAGATTTGACGAAACCTCTAGAGAGTGCTAAGTCAAATTCATATGGACCCTCCACTACTTCTTCAAGGACTTGTGCTTCTGCTTGTTCTGCATTATTCTCAAGAAGAGGAACTTCATTTAATATTTCTTTATTTTTATTCATATTAGTTTTTCTTTTTGTTTTTGTTGCCAATGCATCATTTTGATTGATATGCTTGCAGGATGGTTTCGTATGAAGTGGATACTTTCTTTTCTCCATTATGTTGTCAGTATTTTAATTCACTTGCTGTAAATGAATATTTTTTAAAAAATTTCTCTTGAAAAAAGTAATTGAAATTACTTACCATTTTTGTCATTTATAGATAATAGTTTTTTTCTTGGAAGATATAATAATAGAAAACTGAATAGTTTGTATCACTTGGAGTTTCAAACTCATACTGAATGTACTATGCAAAAATTTTTCTACATATATAAATAAGACATTGATAACCTCAAACATGGGATCACAAGTGATGCAGATAAAACATTGCATCCGTTAATTATTGTGAAACAAAAATAATTAATCCAAAGTCTAAAATTTATGATTTGAGGAGTGGAATATTTATGCGGATAAAACATTGCATCACTCAATTATTGTGAATCAATTGCAAAAATTGGTCAATAGAATATTCTGATTTTTTTTTCCCTACTAGCTAATTTATTGAATGATAAACTGCGCTACTCATAATATAAAGCTCCATCTTAATATTTACTTCAATATGTAGTTCGTCTAGTGAATAATAGATAGCGTCACACACAAGAATAGAAATCTTTTTTATTAAACGCTAGTTAGTCTATTGAATAATAGGTGACACCATTCGTCACGCAACTCAAAAAGATGGCGTTACTGGTAAATGTATAAATAACGTCACAGAGACCTTTTTATCTACGTCAATTAGTAGTTCATTTACTGGAAAAAAGATAGCGCCACACACAAAAAAGAAATCTCTGCATTTAACGTTAGTTGACGTTATTATTGTCATTCATGGTACAGAGATCTATCACATCAATTAGTAGTTCATCTAGTGAATAATAGATGGCGCCACACGCAAAAAGAGAAAAATAGAAATCTTCTCCATTCAACGCTAGTTAGTCTGTTGGATGATAGGTGGCGCCACTCACCACTGCTCAAGAGATGGCGCCACTCGTAAATGTTCTGATAACGTCACCGCTGTTAGATAACGTCACTGCTCGCGGTATCTTTGAAATCTTAGATCGTTATCTGAGCCAGAATCGGTGTTACATAGCTACTCCTATCGACAAAAAAATCATATTCCGTTTTTTCAGAGCGCTATCTGCAGTTTTATGAAGTTTGAAATAAGTCAAAATTACCACATTCTGAGCAGTTTCAAAGTATCGCAAATCACATAAATCTGTCCAATACAACAACATACGCATGAATCCGTCCCCAAATGCACAAAATTTTGCGTTCCCAGCAAGTTAACAGCGTTTTTTCCGAGTCTCGTTGAGAAATTTTTGATTCTGTAAATCTGCTTAGAAGCAAGATTTTGCTTCAAAAGTGCTTCATATGGCAGAATTCAGCACCAAATACATCATATTTCGTGCTTTTAGAGTTCTATTTGCAGTTTTACAAACTTTGGAATAAGTCAAAATCACGCTTTTCCGCGCAGATTTTCACAATCAAAAAGTTCATATTCCTATTCAGGACCTCATAATATGTATGAAACTATCGACAAAAACATCATATTTCGTGATTTCAGAGCGCTATCTGCAGTTATATGAAGTTTGAAATAAGTCAAAATTACCACATTTTGAGCAGTTTCAAAGTATCGCAAATCACATGAATCTTTCCAATACAACATAATAAGCATGAATCCGTTCTCAAATGCACAAAATTTTGCTTTTCCAGCGAGTTATCAGCGTTTTTTCTGAGTCTCGTTGAGAAATTTTTGACTCTGTCAATCTTCTCAGAAGCAAGATTTTGCTTCAAAAGTGCGTTATATGGCGGAATCTTGCACCAAATACATCATATTTTGTGTTCTTAGAGTGCTATTCACAGTATCACAAACTTTGGAATAAGTCGAGATCACGCTTTTCCGCGCAGATTTTCACAATCCAACTTTTCATATTCCTATTCAGGACCTCATATTATGTATGAATCTATCGACAAAAACATCATATTCCTTGTTTTCAGAGCGCTATCTGCAGTTATATGAAGTTTGAAATAAGTCAAAATTACCACATTCTAAGCAGTTTCAAAGTATCGCAAATCACATGAATCGATCCAATACAACATAATACGCATGAATCCGTCCTCAAATGAACAAAATTTTGCGTTCCCAGCGAGTTATCAGGGTTTTTTCTGAGTCTCGTTGAGAAATTTTTGACTTTGTAAATCTGCTCAGAAGCAAGATTTTTCTTCAAAAATGCGTTATATGGCAGAATCTAGCACCAAATACATCATATTTTGTGTTTTTAGTGTGCTATTTGCAGTTTTACAAACTTTGGAATAAGTCGAAATCACGCTTTTCCGCGCAGATTTTCACAATCAGAAAGGTCATATCCCTATTCAGAGCCTCATAATATGTATGAATCTATCGACAAAAACATCATATTTCTTGTTTTCAGAGCGCTATCTGCAGTTATATGAAGTTTGAGATAAGTCAAAATTACCACATTCTAAGCAGTTTCAAAGTATTGCAAATCACATAAATCTATCCAATACAACATAATACGCATGAATTCGTCCTCAAATGCACAAAATCTTGCGTTTCCAGCGAGTTATCAGCATTTTTTCTGAGTCTCGTTGGAAAATTTTTGACTCTGTAAATCTGCTCAGAAGCAAGATTTTGCATCAAAAGTGCGTTATGTGGCAGAATCTAGCACCAAATACATCATATTCCGTGTTTTTAGAGTGCTATTCGCAGTTCCATGAACTTTGGAATAAGTCGAAATCACGCTTTTCCGCGCATATTTTCACAATCAAAAAGTTCATATTCCTATTCAGGACCTCATAATATGTATGAATCTATCGACAGAAACATCATATTTCGTGTTTTCAGAGCGCTATCTGCTGTTATATGAAGTTTGAAATAAGTCAGAATTACCACATTCTGAGCAGTTTCAAAGTATCGCAAATCACATAAATCCATCCAATACAACATGATACGCATGAATCCGTCCACAAATGCACAAAATTTTGCGTTTCCAGCGAGTTATCAGCGTTTTTTCTGAGTCTCGTTGAGAAATTTTTGACTCTGTAAATCTGCTCAGAAGCAAGATTTTGCTTCAAAAGTGCGTTATATGGCAGAATCTAGCACCAAGTACATCATATTTCGTGTTTTTAGAGTGCTATTCGCAGTTTCACAAACTTTGGAATAAGTCGAAATCACGCTTTTCCGCGCATATTTTCACAATCAAAAAGTTCATATTCCTATTCAGGACCTCATAATATGTATGAATCTATCGACAAAAACATCATAGCTCGTGTTTTTAGAGCGCTATCTGCAGTTATACAAAGTTTGAAATAAGTCAGAATTACCACATTCTGAGCAGTTTCAAAGTATCGCAAATCACATAGATCTATCCAATACATCATAATACGCATGAAGCCGTCCTCAAATGCACAATATTCTGCGTTTCCAGCGGGTTATCAGCGTTTTTTTCTGAGTGTCGTTGAGAAATTTTTGACTCTGTCAATCTGCTCAGAAGCAAGATATCGCTTCAAAAGTGCGTTGAATGGCAGAATCTTGCACCAAATACATCATATTTCGACTTTTTAGAGTGCTATTTGCAGTTTTACAAACTTTGGAATAAGTCGAAATCACGCTTCTCCGCGCAGATTTTCACAATCAAAAAGTCCATATTCCTATTCAGGACCTCATAATATGTATGAATCTATCGACAAAAACATCATATTTTGTGTTTTCAGAGCGCTATCTGCAGTTTTATGGAGTTTGAAATAAGTCAAAATTACCACATTCTGAGCAGTTCCAAAGTATCGCAAATCACATGAATCTATCCAATACAACAACATACGCATAAATCCGTCCTCAAATACACAAAATTTTGCGTTGCCATCGAGTTATCAGCGTTTTTTCTGAGTCTCGTTGAGAAATTTTTGACTCTGTAAATCTGCTCAGAAGCAAGATTTTGCTTCAAAAGTGCGTTATATGGCAGAATCTAGCACCAAGTACATCATATTTCGTGTTTTTAGAGTGCTATTCGCAGTTTCACAAACTTTGGAATAAGTCGAAATCACACTTTTCCGCGCATATTTTCACAATCAAAAAGTTCATATTCCTATTCAGGATCTCATAATATGTATGAATCTATCGACAAAAACATCATAACTCGTGTTTTTAGAGCGCTATCTGCAGTTATACAAAGTTTGAAATAAGTCAGAATTACCACATTCTGAGCAGTTTCAAAGTATCGCAAATCACATAGATCTATCCAATACATCATAATACGCATGAAGCCGTCCTCAAATGCACAAAATTCTGCGTTTCCAGCGGGTTATCAGCGTTTTTTCTGAGTCTCGTTGAGAAATTTTTACTCTGTCAATCTGCTCAAAAGCAAGATTTTGCTTCAAAAGTGCGTTAAATGGCAGAATCTTGCACCAAATACATCATATTTCGACTTTTTAGAGTGCTATTTGCAGTTTTACAAACTTTGGAATAAGTCGAAATCACGCTTCTCCGCGCAGATTTCACAATCAAAAAGTTCATATTCCTATTCAGGACCTCATAATATGTATGAATCTATCGACAAAAACATCATATTTCGTGTTTTCAGAGCGCTATCTGCAGTTATATGAAGTTTGAAATAAGTCAGAATTACCACATTCTGAGCAGTTTCATAGTATCGCAAATCACATAAATCCATCCAATACAACATAATACGCATGAATCCGTCCTCAAATGCACAAAATTTTGCGTTTCCAGCGAGTTATCAGCGATTTTTCTGAGTCTCGTTGAGAAATTTTTGACTCTGTAAATCTGCTCAAAAGTAAGATTTTGCTTCAAAAATGCGTTATATGGCAGAATAAAGCACCAAATACATCATATTTCGTGTTTTAAGAGTGCTATTCGCAGTTCCATAAACTTTGGAATAAGTCGAAATCACGCTTTTTCGCGCATATTTTCACAATCAATAAGTTCATATTCCTATTCAAGACCTCATAATATGTATGAATCTATCAACAGAAACATCATATTTTGCGTTTTCAGAGCGCTATCTGCAGTTATATGAAGTTTGAAATAAGTCAAAATTACCACATTCTGAGCAGTTTCAAAGTATCGCAAATCACATGAATCTATCCAATACTACATAATACGCATTATTCCGTTCTCAAATGCACAAAATTTGCGTTTCCAGCGAGTTACCAGCGTTTTTTCTGAATCTCGTTGAGAAATTTTCGACTCTGTTAATCTGCTCAGAAGCAAGATTTGCTTCAAAAGTGCGTTATATGGAAGAATCTAGCACCAAATCCATCATATTTCGTGTTTTTAGTGTGCTATTTGCAGTTTTAAAAAATTTGGAATAAGTCGAAATCACGCTTTTCCGCGCAGATTTTCACAATCAAAAAGTTCATATTCCTATTCAGAACCTCATAATATGTATGGATCTATCGACAAAAACATCATATTCCGTGTTTCCAGAGCGCTATCTGCAGTTATATGAAGTTTGAAATAGGTCAAAATTACCACATTCTGAGCAGTTTCAAATTATCGAAAATCACATAAATCTATCCAATACAACATAATACGCATGAATTCGTCCTCAAATGCTCAAAATTTTACGTTTCCAGCGAGTTATCAGCGTTTTTTCTGAGTCTCGTTGAGAAATTTTTGACTCTGTAAATCTGCTCAGACGCAAGATTCTGCTTCAAAAGTGCGTTATATGGCAGAATCTAGCACCAAATACATCATATTTGGTGTTTTTAGAGTAATATTTGCAGTTTTACGAACTTTGGAATGATTCGGAATCACGCTTCTCCACGCAGATTTTCACAATCAAAAAGTTCATATTCCTATTCAGGACCTCATAATATGTATGAATCTATCGACAAAAAAATAATATTTTGTGTTTTCAGAGCGCTATCTGCAGTTATATGAAGTTTGAAATAAGTCAAAATTACCACATTCTGAGCATAATACGCATGAATCCGTCCTCAAATGCACAAGATTATGCGTTTCCAGCGAGTTATCAGCGTTTTTTCTGAGTCTCGTTGAGAAATTTTTGACTCTGTAAATCTGCTTAGAAGCAAGATTTTGCTTCAAACGTGCGTTATATGGCAGAATCTAGCACCAAATACATCATATTTCGTGTTTTTAGAGTGCTATTTGCAGTTCTACAAACTTTGGAATGAGTCGAAATCACGCTCTTCCGCGCAGATTTTCACAATCAAAAATCTTATATTCCTATTCAAGACCTCATAATATGTATGAATCTATCGACAAAAACATCATATTTCGTGTTTTCAGAGCGCCATCTGCAGTTATATGAAGTCTGATATAAGTCAAAATTACCACATTCTGAGCAGTTTCAAAGTATCGCAAATCACATAAATCTAACCAATACAACATAAGACGCATGAATCCATCCTCAAATGCACAAAATTTTGCGTTTCCAGCGTGATATCAGCGTTTTTTCTGAGTCTCGTTGAGAAATTTTTGACTCTGTGAATTTGCTCAGAAGCAATGTTTTGCTTCAAAAGTGCGTTATATGGCAGAATCTAGCACCAAATGCATCATATTTCGTGTTTTTAGAGTGCTATTTGCAGTTTTAAACTCTTTGGAATAAGTCAAAATCACGCTTTTCCGCGCAGATTTCCACAGTCAGACGGGTTCATATTCCCATTCAGGACCTCATAATATGTATGAATCTATCGACAAAATCATCATATTTCGTGTTTTCAGAGCGCTATCTGCAGTTATATAAAGTTTGAAATAAGTCAGAATTACCACATTCTGAGCAGCTTCAAAGTATCGCAAATCACATGAATCTATCCAATACAACATGATACGCATGAATCCGTCCTTAAATGCACAAAATTTTTCGTTTCCAGTGAGTTATCAGCGTTTTTTCTGAGTCTCGTTGAGAAATGTTTGACTCTGTAAATCTGCTCAGAAGTAAGATTTTGCTTCAAAAGTGCGTTATATGGCAGAATCTAGCACTAAATACATCATATTTCGTGTTTTTAGAGTGCTATTTGCAGATTTACAAACTTTGGAATAAGTCGAAATCAAATCAAAAAGTTCATATTCCTATTTAGGACCTCATAATATGTATGAATCTATCGACCAAAACATCATATTCCGTTTTTTCAGAGCGCTATCTGCAGTTATATGGAGTTTGAAATAAGTCAAAATTATCACATTTTGAGCAGATTCAAAGTATCGCAAATCACATAAATCTATCCAATACAACATAATACGCATGAATCCGTCCTCAAATGCACAAAATTTCGCGTCTCCAGCGAGTTATCAGCGTTTTTTCTGAGTCTCGTTGAGAAATTTTTGACTCTGTAAATCTGCTCAGAAGTAAGATTTTGCTTCAAAAGTGCGTTATATGACAAAATCTAGCACCAAATACATCATATTTCATGTTTCTAGAGTGCTATTCGCAGTTTTACATACTTTGGAATAGGTCGAAATCACGCTTTTCCGCGCAGATTTTCACAATCAAAAAGTTCATATTCCTATTCAGAACCTCATAATATGTATGAATCTATCGACAAAAACATCATATTTTGTGTTTTTAGAGCGCTATCTGCAGTTATACAAAGTTTGAAATAAGTCAAAATTACCACATTCTGAGCAGTTTCAAAGTATCGCAAATAACATAAATCTATCCAATACAACATAATACGCAAGAATCCGTCCTCAAATGCACAAAATTCTGCGTTTCCAGCGAGTTATCAGCGTTTTTTCTGAGTCTCGTTGAGAAATTTTTGACTCTGTAAATCTGCTCAGAAGCAAGATTTTGCTCTAAAAGTGCGTTATATGGCTGAACCTAGCACCAAATACATCATACTTCGTGTTTTTAGAGTGCTATTTGCAGTTTTACAAACTTTGGAATAAGTCGAAATCACGCTTTTCCGCGCAGATTTTCACAATCAAAAAGTTCACATAACTATTCAGGACCTCATAATATGTATGAATCTATCGACAGAAACATCATATTTGGTGTTTACAGAGCGCTATCTGCAGTTATATGAAGTTTGAAATAAGTCAAAATTACCACATTCTGAGCAGTTTCAAAGTATCGCAAATCACATAAATCTATCCAATACAACATAATACGCATGAATCCGTCCTCGAATGCACAAAATTATGCGTTTCCAGCGAGTTATCAGCGTTTTTTCTGAGTCTCGTTGAGAAATTTTTGACTCTGTAAATCTGCTCAGAAGCAAGATTTTGCTTCAAATGTGCGTTATATGGCAGAATCTAGCACCAAATACATCATATTTCGTGTTTTCAGAGTGCTATTTGCAGTTTTACTAACTTTGGAATGAGTCGAAATCACGCTTCCCCGCGCAGATTTTCACAATCAAAAAGTTCATATTATCATTCAGGACCTCATAATATGTATGAATCTATCGACAAAAACATCATATTTTGTGTTTTCAGAGCGGTATCTGCAGTTATATAAAGTTTGAAATAAGTCAAAATTACCACATTCTGAGCAGTTCCAAAGTATCGCAAATCACATAAATCTATCCAATACAACATAATACGCATGAATCCGTCCTCAAATGCTCAAAATTTTGCGTTTCCAGCGAGTTATCAGCGTTCATTCTGAGTTTCGTTGAGAAATTTTGGACTCTGTAAATCTGCTCAGAAGCAAGATTTTGCTTCAAAAGTGCGTTATATGGCAGAATCTTGCACCAAATACATCATTTTTCGTGTTTTTAGAGTGCTATTTGCAGTTTTACAAACTTTGGAATGAGTCGAAATCACGCTCTGCCGCGGAAATTTTCACAATCATAAAGTTCATATTCCTATTCAGGACCTCATGATATGTATGAATCTATCGACAGAATCATCATATTTCGTGTTTTAAGAGCGCCATCTGCAGTTAGATGTAGTTTGAAATAAGTCAAAATTACCACATTCTGAGCAGTTTCAAAGTATCGCTCATCACATAAATCTATCCAATACACCATAATACGCATTAATCCGTCCTCAAATGCACAAAATTTTGCGTTTCCAGTGAGTTATCAGCGTTTTTTTCTGAGTCTCGTTGAGAAATTTTTGACTCTGTAAATCTGCTCGGGAGCAAGATTTTGCTTTAAAAGTGCGTTATATGGCAGAATTTAGCAACAAATATATCATATTTCGTGCTTTTAGAGTGCTATTTGCAGTTTACAAACTTTGGAATAAGTTGGAATCACGCTTCTCCGCGCAGATTTTCACAATCAAAAAGTTCATATTCCTATTCAGGACCTCATAATATGTATGAATCTATCGACAAAAACATCATATTTCGTGTTTTCAGAGCGCTATCTGCAGTTATATGGAGTTTGAAATAAGTCAAGATTACCACATTCCGAGCAGTTTAAAAGTATCGCAAATCACATAAATCTATCCAATACAACATTATAAGCATGAATTCGTCCTCAAATGCACAAAATTTTGCGTCGAAATCACGCTCTTTCCGCGCAGATTCTTTACAATCAAAAAGTTCATATTCCTATTCAGGTCCTCATAATATGTATGAATCTATCGCCAAAAACATCATATTTCGTGTTTATAGAGCGCTATCTGCAGTTATATGAAGTTTGAAATGACTCAAAATCACCACATACTGAGCAGTTTAAAAGTATCGCAAATCACATAAATCTATCTAATACAACATTATACGCATGAATCCGTCCTCAAATGCACAAAATTTTGCGTTTCCAGCGAGTTATCAGCGTTTTTTCTGAGTCTCGTTGAGACATTTTTGACCCTGTAAATCTGCTCAGAAGCAAGATTTTGCTTCAAAAGTACGATATATGGCAGAATCTAGCACCAAATACATCATATTCCGTGTTTCAAGAGTGCTATTTGCAGTTTTACAAACTCTGGAATAAGTTGGAATCACGCTTCTCCGCGCAGATTTTCACAATCAAAAAGTTCATATTCCTATTCAGGAGCTCATAATATTTATGAATCTATCAACAAAAAACTTCATATTCCGTGTTATCAGAGCGCTATCTGCAGTTATATGGAGTATGAACTAAGTCAAAATTACCACATTCTGAGCAGTTTCAACGTATCGCAAATCACATAAATCTGTCCAATAACATAATCCGCATGAATCCGTCCTCAAATGCACACAATTTTGCGTTTCCAGCGAGTTATCAGCGTTTTTTCTGAGTCTCGATGAGGAATTTTTGACTCTGTAAATCTGCTCAGAAGCAAGATTTTGCTTCAAAAGTGCGTAATATGGATAAATCTAGCACCAAATACGTCATATTTTGTGTTTTTAGAGTGATATTTGCAGTCTTACAAACTTTGGAATAAGTCGAAATCACGCTTTTCCGCGCAGATTTTCACAATCAAAAAGTTAATATCCCTATTCAGGACCTCATAATATGTATGAATCTAGCGACAAAAACATCATATTTCGTGTTTTCAGAGCGCTATCTGCAGTTATATGAAGTTTGGAATAAGTCAAAATTACCACATTCTGAGCAGTTTCAAAGTATCGCAAGTCACATAAATCTGTCCAATACAACATAATACGCATGAATCCGTCCTCAAATGCACTAAATTCTGCGTTTTCAGCGAGTTATCAAGGTTTTCTTCGAGTCTCGTTGAGAAATTTTTGACACTGTAAATCTGCTCAGACGAAAGATTTTGCTTCAAAAGTGCGTTATATGGCAGAATCTAGCACCAAATACATCATATTTTGTGTTTTTAGAGTGCTTTTTTCAGTTTTACAAACTTTGGAATGAGTCGAAATCACGCTTCTCCGCGCAAATTTTCACAATCAAAAAGTTCATATTCCTATTCAGGACCTCGTAATATGTATGAATCTATCGACAAAAACATCATATTTTGTGTTTCCAGAGCGCTATCTGCAGTTATATGGAGTTTGAAATAAGTTAAAATTACCACATTATGAGCAGTTTCAAAGTATCGCAAATCATATAAATCTGTCCAATACAACATAATACGCGTGAATCCGTCCTCAAATGCATGAAATTTTGCGTTCCCAGCGAGTTATCAGCGTTTTTCCTGAGTCTCGTTGAGCAATTTTTGACTCTGTAAATCTGCTCAGAAGCAAGATTCTGCTTCAAAAGTGCGTTATATGGCAGAATCTAGCACCAAATACATCATATTTCGTGTTTTCAGAGTGCTATTTGCAGTTTTACAAACTCTGGAATAAGTCGAAATCACGCTCTCTCCGCGCAGATTCTTTACAATCAAAAAGTTCATATTCCAATTCAGGTCCTCATAATATGTATGAATCTATCGCCAAAAACATCATATTTCGTGTTTATAGAGCGCTATCTGCAGTTATATGAAGTTTGAAATGAGTCAAAATCACCACATACTGAGCAGTTTAAAAGTATCGCAAATCACATAAATCTATCTAATACAACATTATACGCATGAATCCGTCCTCAAATGCACAAAGTTTTGCGTTTCCAGCGAGTTATCAGCGTTTTTTTCGAGACTCGTTGAGAAATTTTTGACTCTGTAAATCTGCTCAGAAGCAAGATTTTGCTTCAAAAGTGCGTTATAGGGCAGAATCTAGCACCAAATTCCTCATATTCAGTGTTTTTAGAGTGCTATTTTCTGTTTCACAAACTTTGGAATGAGTCGAAATCACGCTTTTCCGCGCAGATTTTCACAATCAAAAAGTTCATATTCCTATTCAGGACCTCATAATATGTATAAATCTATCGTTAAAAACATCATATCTCGTGTTTTCTGAGCGCTATCTGCAGTTATATGAAGTTTGAAATAAGTCAAAATTACCACATTCTGAGCAGTTTCAAAGTATCGCAAGTCACATAAATCTGTCCAATACAACATAATACGCATAAATCCGTCCTCAAATGCACAAAATTTTGCGTTTCCCAGCGAGTCATCAGCGTTTTTTCTGAGTCTCGTTGAGAGATTTTTGACTCTGTAAATCTGCTCAGAAGCAAGATTTTGCTTCAAAAGTGCGTTATATGGCAGAATCTAGCACTAAATACATCATATTTCGTGTTTTTAGAGTGCTATCTGCAGTTTTACAAACTTTGGAATAAGTCGAAATCACGCTTTTCCGAGCAGATTTTCACAATCAAAACGTTCATATTCCTATTCAGGACCTCAAAATATGTATGAATCTAGCGACAGAAACATCATATTTTGTGTTTTCAGAGCGCTATCTGCAGTTATACTAAGTTTTAAATAAGTAAAAATTACCACATTCTGAGCAGTTTCAAAGTATCGCAAATCACATAAATCTATCCAATACAACATAATACGCACGAATCCGTTCTCAAATACACAAAATTTTGCGTTTCCAATGAGTTATCAGCGTTTTTTCTGAGTCTTGTTGAGAAATTTCTGACTCTGTAAATCTGCTCAGAAGCAAGATTTTGCTTCAAAAGTGCGTTATATGACAAAATCTAGCACCAGATACATCATATTTCGTGCTTTTAGAGTGCTATTTGCAGTTCTACAAACTTTGGAATAAGTCGAAATCACGCTTTTCCGCGCAGATTTTCACAATCAAAATGTTCATATTCCTATTCAGGACCACATAATATGTATGAATCTATCGACAAAAACATATTTCGTGTTTTCAGAGCGCTATCTGCAGCTATATGAAGTTTCAAATAAGTCAAAATTACCACATTCTGAGCAGTTTCAAAGTATCGCAAATCACATAAATCTATCCAATACAACATAATACGCATGAATCCGTTCTCAAATGCACAAAATTTTGCGTTTTCAGTGAGTTATCAGCGTTTTTTCTGAGTCTTGTTGAGAAATTTCTGACTCTGTAAATCTGCTCAGAAGCAAGATTTTGCTTCAAAAGTGCGTTATATGACAAAATCCAGCACCAAATACATCATATTTCGTGTTTGTAGAGTGCTATTTGCAGTTTTACAAACTTTGGATTAAGTCGAAATCACGCTTTTCCGCGCAGATTTTCACAATCAAAAAGTTCATATTCCTATTCAAGCCCTTATAATATGTATGAATCTATCGACAAAAACATCATATTTCGTCATCTCAGAGCGCTATCTGCAGTTATATGAAGTTTTGAAATAAGTCAAAATTACCACATTCTGAGCAGTTTCAAAGTATCGCAAATCACATGAATCTATCCAATACTACATAATACGCATTATTCCGTCCTCAAATGCACAAAAGTTTGCGTTTCCAGCAAGTTATCAGCGTTTTTTCTGAGTCCCGTTGAGAAATTTTTGACTCTGTAAATCTGCTCAGAAGCAAGATTTTGCTTCAAAAGTGCGTTATATGGCAGAATCTAGCACCAAATACATCATATTCAGTGTTTTTAGAGTGCTATTTTCAGTTTTACAAACTTTGGAATGAGTCGAAATCACGCTTCTCCGCGCAGATTTTCACAATCAAAAAGTTCATATTCCTATTCAGGACCTCATAATATGTATGAATCTATCGACAAAAACATCATATTTTGTGTTTTCAGAGCGCTATCTGCAGTTATATGGAGTTTGAAATAAGTTAAAATTACCACATTATGAGCAGTTTCAAAGTATCGCAAATCATATAAATCTGTCCAATACAACATAATACGCATGAATCCGTCCTCAAATGCACAAAATTTTGCGTTTCCAGCGAGTTATCAGCGTTTTTTCTGAGTCTCGTTGAGACATTTTTGACCCTGTAAATCTGCTCAGAAGCAAGAATTTGCTTCAAAAGTACGATATATGGCAGAATCTAGCACCAAATACATCATATTTCGTGTTTCAAGAGTGCTATTTGCAGTTTTACAAACTCTGGAATAAGTTGGAATCACGCTTCTCCGCGCAGATTTTCACAATCAAAAAGTTCATATTCCTATTCAGGAGCTCATAATATTTATGAATCTATCAACAAAAACTTCATATTTCGTGTTATCAGAGCGCTATCTGCAGTTATATGAAGTATGAACTAAGTCAAAATTACCACATTCTGAGCAGTTTCAACGTATCGCAAATCACATAAATCTGTCCAATAACATAATCCGCATGAATCCGTCCTCAAATGCACACAATTTTGCGTTTCCAGCGAGTTATCAGCGTTTTTTCTGAGTCTCGGTGAGGAATTTTTTGACTCTGTAAATCTGCTCAGAAGTAAGATTTTGCTTCAAAAGTGCGTTATATGGATAAATCTAGCACCAAATACGTCATATTTCGTGTTTTTAGAGTGATATTTGCAGTCTTACAAAACTTTGGAATAAGTCGAAATCACGCTTTTTCCGCGCAGATTTTCACAATCAAAAAGTTAATATCCCTATTCAGGACCTCATAATATGTATGAATCTAGCGACAAAAACATCATATTTCGTGTTTTCAGAGCGCTATCTGCAGTTATATGAAGTTTGGAATAAGTCAAAATCACCACATTCTGAGCAGTTTCAGAGTATCGCAAGTCACATAAATCTGTCCAATACAACATAATACGCATGAATCCGTCCTCAAATGCACTAAATTCTGCGTTTTCAGCGAGTTATCAAAATTTTCTTCGAGTCTCGTTGAGAAATTTTTGACACTGTAAATCTGCTCAGACGAAAGATTTTGCTTCAAAAGTGCGTTATATGACAGAATCTAGCACCAAATACATCATATTTTGTGTTTTTAGAGTGCTATCTGCAGTTTTACAAACTTTGGAATTAGTCGAAATCACGCTTTTCCGCGCAGATTTTCACAATCAAAAAAGTTCATATTCCTATTCAGGACCTCAAAATATGTATGAATCAATCGACAAAAACATCATAATTCGTGTTTTCAGAGCGCTATCTGCAGTTATATGACGTTTGAAATAAGTCAAAATTACCACATTTTGAGCAGTTTCATAGTATCGCAAATCACATAAATCTATCCAATACAACATAATACGCATGAATCTGTCCTCAAATGCACGAAATTTTGCGTTTCCAGCGAGATATCAGCGTTTTTTCTGAGTCTCGTTGAGAAATTTTTGACTCTGTAAATCTGCTCAGAAGCAAGATTTTGCTTCAAAAGTGCGTTATATGGCAGAATCAAGCACCAATACATCATATTTCGTGTTTTAAGAGTGCTATTTGCAGTTTCACAAACTTTGGTATAAGTCGAAATCACGCTTCTCCGCTCAGATTTCCACGATCAGAAAGTTCATATTCCCATTCAGGACCTCATAATATGTATAAATCTATCGACAAAAACATCATATTTCGTGTTTTCAGAGCGCTATCTGCAGTTATATTGAGTTTGAAATAAGTCAAAATTACCACATTCTGAGCAGTTTCAAAGTATCGCAAATCACATAAATCTATCCAATACAACATATTACGCATGGATCCGTCCTCAAATGCACAAAATTCTGCGTTTCCAGCGAGTTATCAACGTTTTTTTTCGAGACTCGTTGAGAAATTTTTGACTCTGTAAATCTGCTCAGAAGCAAGATCTTGCTTCAAAAGTGCGTTATATGGCAGAATCTAGCACCAAATTCCTCATATTCAGTGTTTTTAGAGTGCTATTTTCTGTTTCACAAACTTTGGAATGAGTCGAAATCACGCTTTTCCGCGAAGATTTTCACAATCAAAAAGTTCATATTCCCATTCAGGACCTCATAATATGTATAAAATCTATCGTTAAAAACATCATATTCCGTGTTTTCTGAGCGCTATCTGCAGTTATATGAAGTTTGAAATAAGTCAAAATTACCACATTCTGAGCAGTTTCAAAGTATCGCAAGTCACATAAATCTGTCCAATACAACATAATACGCATAAATCCGTCCTCAAATGCACAAAATTTTGCGTTTCCAGCGAGTCATCAGCGTTTTTTCTGAGTCTCGTTGAGAGATTTTTGACTCTGTTAATCTGCTCAGAAGCAAGATTTTGCTTCAAAAGTGCGTTATATGGCAGAATCTAGCACTAAATACATCATATTTTGTGTTTTTAGAGTGCTTATCTGCAGTTTTACAAACTTTGGAATAAGTCGAAATCACGCTTTTCCGAGCAGATTTTCACAATCAAAACGTTCATATTCCTATTCAGGGACCTCAAAATATGTATGAATCTATCGACAAAAACATCATATTTCGTGTTTTCAGAGCGCTATCTGCAGTTATATGACGTTTGAAATAAGTCAAAATTACCACATTCTGAGCAGTTTCAAAGTATCGCAAATCACATAAGTCCATCCAATACAACATAATACGCATGAATCCGTCCTCAAATGCACGAAATTTTGCGTTTCCAGCGAGATATCAGCGTTTCTTCTGAGTCTTGTTGAGAAATTTTTGACTCTGTAAATCTGCTCAGTAGCATGATTTTGCTTTAAAAGTGCGTTATATGGCAGAATCTAACACCAAATACATCATATTTCGTGTTTTTAGAGTGCTATTTGCAGTTTTTACAAACTTTGGAATAAGTCGAAATCACGCCTTTCCGCGCAGATTTTCACAATCAAAAAGTTCATATTTCTATTCAGGACCTCATAATATGTATGAATCTATCGACAAAAACATCATATTGTGTGTTTTCAGAGCGCTATCTGCAGTTATATGAAGTTTGAAATAAGTCAAAATTACCACATTCTGAGCAGTTTCAAAGTATCGCAAATCACATAAATCTATCTAATACAACATAATACGCATGAATCCGTACTCAAATGCACAAAATTCTGCGTTTCCAGCGAGTTATCAGCGTTTTTTCTGAGTCTCGTTGAGAAATTTTTGACTCTGTAAATCTGCCCAGAAGCAAGATTTTGCTTCAAAAGTGCGTTATATGGCAGAAACTAGCACCAAATACATCATATTTCGTGTTATTAGAGTGCTATTTGCAGTTTTACAAACTTTGGAATAAGTCGAAATCACGCTTTTCCGCGCAGATTTCCACGATCAAAAAGTTCATATTCCTATTTAGGACCTCATAATATTGTGACGTGCGGGAGTGAGAGGGGAGCTTGTGAATAGGACGCAGTATGGGGAGGGGCTTCTTGTTGCCTCTTACGCCGCGCCACGTCGCAGCGCATCACCCCTCCCGGGACAAATATCGATCCAACCTAAACCTGTTCCACAAAATATTGCAATCATCGCTTCACTACGTCATCAGTTTGATAGCTTATTTGTGGATGGATACATAGACGACAAGCCATGTAGTATTTTGTTGGGCACAGGCGCAACGAAGACCATAGTAAGACCCGATTTACTGCGTCCGAACAAATCGTGCATGGGGACAAAATGGCGACTTCGAACAGCTACAGGTGACTCAGCTATCACACATGGAGAAGTTGACGTCGTCATCATGATTGGAGGAACAAAAATTGGATACCATATCTTGGTAGCTGACATCGAAGAAGACTGTATCCTTGGGATGGATATAATGGGAAGATACGGATTCGATCTCGATATGAAAAACGGCGTGATTAAAATCAATAATGAAGAGGTCGTCCTACATTATCAAGAAGATTCTTCAGCTTGCTTAATGCTGGCAGAAGACCTTGCGATTCCTGAGCGATGCGAAGAAATTGTACCAGCTACAGTAGGTGGTGAGATTCGAGAAGGGAGTGTCGCAATGCTGGAACCAAACGATAATGTTCAGCAGGGGATTTTGGTTGCTAAGGCCCTCATAAGTTCAGGAGAAATAGTACCGGTAAGAATGATAAACGTTAATTATTATCCAGTAAAACTGAAAGCCGGTACTATTTTAGGACGCCTCGCAAGAGTGTCCACAATAAAAACCGCCGGACAAGACGTAAAGATAAGACCCAACTGCGACAAACTTGCGAGAGAACTATCTGGTTCAGTACTATCCAAAGGACAACAATTAAACAATCGGCAACGTGCACAAGCAGAAGATCTGATACGCCGATTCCAAGAGGTGTTTGAAACCAGTGAGGGGCGAAAAGGAAGTACAAATATTGTCCATCACAAAATTGACACCGGCGATGCACGACCAATTCGACAAGCACCACGACGACTCCCGATTGCGAAGAGAGAAGACGCTGAAGCCATCATCCGAGATATGGAGCAGGACGGCATCATTGAACCCTCGAGCAGTCCATGGGCCTCTCCGGTGGTACTTGTGAAGAAGAAAGACGGGTCTACACGATTTTGTGTCGACTATCGCCAGCTGAATAACGTTACCAAGAAGGACAGTTATCCTCTGCCCAGGATTGATGACACCTTAGATACCCTGGCCGGGTCAAAGATCTTCTCGACCCTAGATCTCAAGAGTGGATACTGGCAAGTAGCGATGGATGAGAATGACCGAAAAAAAACTGCATTTACCATCGGCAGTGGATTGTGGCTATTTACAGTCATGCCATTTGGCCTTTGTAATGCTCCTGCTACTTTCGAGCGACTGATGGAGACCGTACTCAAAGGACTATCATGGAAAACTTGCTTGGTGTACCTGGACGATATAATTGTGATGGGCAAATCATTTGAAGACCATTTGAAGAATCTGGAACAGGTATTTCAACATTGAAAGAAAGCTGGTTTGAAACTTAGTCCAAAGAAATGCCACTTATTTCAAAAACAAGTGAACTATTTGGGACATGTGGTCTCCGAAGAAGGCGTAGCAGTTGATACAGAAAAAATTAAGACAATTCAAGAATGGCCAGTGCCTGCGGATAAACATCAGCTACGTAGTTTCCTCGGACTTTGTACTTATTACAGAAGATTTGTTAGTGGATTCGCCAATATCGCAAGACCATTAACCAGACTGACAGAAGAAAATCGTAGATATAGCTGGGATGAAGACTGCCATGTCGCCTTCGAGCAACTGAAGCAACTCCTAGTTCGAGCACCGATACTGAGTTACCCGAAGACGGAAGGACGTTTTATTTTGGACACGGATGCCAGCGATGTCGGAATTGGGGGAGTCTTGTCTCAATTGCAGGATGGTCAAGAAAGAGTCATCGGATATTTCAGTAAAGTTTTATCGAAGCCAGAAAGAAACTACTGCGTCACAAGACGGGAATTACTAGCAGTAGTCAAGTCCATCGAGCATTTTTACAAATATTTGTATGGCAGAAAGTTCCTGTTAAGAACTGACCACGCTGCTCTAAAATGGTTACTCAAGTTCAAGAATACTGAGAGTCAGGTCGCTCGTTGGATCGAGAGACTTCAAGAATACGACTTCGACATTGAACATCGAGCCGGTACAGCGCATAAGAATGCTGATGCCTTATCAAGACGACCATGTCCCAAAGATTGTCAGCATTGTTCTAAGGCTGAAGCAAAAGCATTCCGGACAACTGTCATTGACGATGATTGGCAACCACAAGAGATAGAAAAGGATATAGATGGCGACTCAGAGTTGCGAATTATTCAAGAATGGAAGAAGAAAGGAACAAGACCGACATGGCAAGAGGTGGCACCATACTCCCCGACGGTCGAATCATACTGAGCGCAATGGGATTCCATAATCCTGGATGAAGGCGTCTTGAAGCGTGTCCTGAAAGATTCGGATGAAACCAAGAGTAGAGAACAGCTGATCGTTCCTAGAGGTCGGGTTCCGGAGGTCTTGAGACATCTTCATGATGGAGTGAGTGGAGGACACCTTGGGGTAACGAAGACTCTGCAGAGAGTTCGTGAGCGGTTTTATTGGCTAAACTGCAAAGAAGACGTTAGGGAATGGTGCAGAAAATGCACCACGTGCGCTTCAAGCAACGGACCGCAGAAACGACTAAGAGCTCCGATGCGACAGTATAATGTCGGTAGTCCATTCGAGAGGATAGCCATCGACGTAGCAGGGCCATTTCCCGAATTGGACGGCGGAAATAAATACATTGTTGTCGTCATGGACTATTTTAGTAAATGGACGGAAGCGTATGCCCTTCCTAATCAAGAGGCCGCTACTATTGCAGACGTCTTAGTGAAGAACTGGATCTGTCGTTTTGGCGTACCCCTGGAACTTCATTCTGACCAGGGAAGAAACTTTGAATCCACACTTTTCCAAGGAATATGCGAAGTACTGAACATTCGTAAAACCAGAACTACTGCATTACATCCGCAGTCTGATGGAATGGTGGAACAAATGAATAAGACCATCAATAGACACCAGGCCAAAGTTGTCTCTAGTCACCAGAGAGACTGGGACAAATATCTCCATCTGTTCCTTTTGGCCTACCGCTCATCCGTACACGAAACAACCGGACAGACTCCAGCAAGAATTATTTTTGGACGGGAACTTCGGCTACCATGCGACCTAAAGTTCGGCTGCAAACCTGGAGAAGACTTGGCTGGTGAAGATTATGTCATTAATTTAAGGCGTCAGATGGACGATATCCACTCCCGAGTCCGTATAAACATCCAGAATGCCAGCGACCGGATGAAAGAGACCTATGACGTCAAGGCACAAGACGGAGGTTTTCAACCAGGAGACTCTGTGTGGTTTTATAACCCAGGGCGGCGACGTGGCCTGTCTCCAAAATCACAGACATCTTGGGAAGGGCCTTACGAAGTCATCAGAAGAATTAACGACATAATCTACGAAATCAGACGCAACCCCAAGAGCAAATCAAGAGTGGTGCACTTCAATCGGCTAGCACCATTTGCAGGAGACAATAATGAAGATCCCAACGACGCACGTGCTCGTAAGATCCATGCGCAGGAAGATTCATTTGAGGAGTTCATGAAGACTTTTTCAAGTGGACGTCGGGCTCGATTCGGAATAACTACCGAAGTGCAGCAGGATCTATTCAGAGTCCCGGCCGACTACTCTTTGGCTTATTGTGTATCAGGAGATTTGGAGATGTCCAGAGGAATAGCAGCAGTTTTCAAGAAGAAGTTTGGCAGACCAGAACACCAGAAGCCTACAGTAGGGAAGACCATCTGTCTGCGGGACAATACGACAACCAAGGAACGCTATATTTACCACATGGTAACGAAAGATAAATTTCATCATAAACCAACCTACCGTTCCATGTGGGAAACGCTGCAAGACATGCGAGGCCATATAATGCAGAACGACATCCTGAAACTGGCAATACCAAAATTGGGCTGCGGTCTGGATGGATTGGATTGGAAGATCGTTCGAAATATGATAGAGGTAATATTCCAGAACAGCGGAATTCAAATATTGGTCTGCTGTTTCCACCCAGCAGGCCCGATCGAACCAAAAACTGTCGACTGCTACTTCTACCAAACTACTGGTTGCACCAAGGGCGGCGAGTGTCGATTCCGGCATAGACATGAAGATGTGTTTCGGGACGAAACATTCTTAAGAAGAGGGCAGTGTGACGTGCGGGAGTGAGAGGGGAGCTTGTGAATACGACGCAGTATGGGGTGGGGCTTCTTGTCGCCTCTTACGCCGCGCCACGTCGCAGCGCATCACCCCTCCCAATGGAAGCCTCAAGCGATTCCTGGAAATGGAAAGAGTCGCGAAATGGAAAATTCGAGAAGGACGGTGTTTCTCTATATATAAGGCCAAGCCAAAGAAGTGTAGGACAGTACAGTAATAATAGTAGCAGTGCAAATAAATAATAAACAGTGACAGTGAAGTGAGAGTGTATATAAATAGTGAAATATAAATATCTGTGACCTTGATTAAATTAGAATTAAGTGATTAATATATAAATATACTGTTATTAGTGACATAAGAAGAATCAAAGATTTTATTTCATTTAGATTAATAAATAGTGACTTTTATTTATTCACAGAGTGATTCATCAAGCGATAAACATCACAATATGTATGAATCGAACGACAAAAACATCATATTTCGTGTTTTCAGAGCGCTATCTGCAGTTATATGAAGTTTGAAATAAGTCAAAATTACCACATTCTGAGCAGTTTCAAAGTATCGCAAATCACATAATTCTATCCAATACAACATAATACGCATGAATCCGTCCTCAAATGCACAAAATTTTGCGTTTCCAGCAAGTTATCAGCGTTTTTTCTGAGTCTCGTTGAGAAATGTTTGACTCTGTTAATCAGCTCAGAAGCAAGATTTTGCTTCAAAAGTGCGTTATATGGCAGAATATAGCACCAAATACATCATATTTCGTGTTTATAGAGTGCTATTTGCAGTTTTACAAACTCTGGAATAAGTCGAAATCACGCTTTTCCGCGCAGATTTTCACTATTAGAAAGTTCATATTCCTATTCAGGACCTCATAATATGTATGAATCTATCGACAAGAACATCATATTTCGTGTTTTCAGAGCGCTATCTGCAGTTATATGAAGTTTGAAATAAGTCAAAACTACCACATTCTGAGCAGTTTCAAAGTATCGCAAATCATATAAATCTATCCAATACAACATAATACGCATGAATCCGTCCTTAGATGCAAAAAATTTTGCGTTCCCAGCGAGTTATCAGCGTTTTTTCTGAGTCTTGTTGAGAAATTTTTGAATCTGTAAATCTGCTCAGAAGCAAGATTTTGCTTCAAAAGTGCGTTATATGGCAGAATCCAGCACCAAATACATCATATTTCGTGTTTTTGGAGTACTATTTGCGGTTTTACAAACTCTGGAATAAGTCGGAATCACGCTTTTCGGCGCAGATTTTCACGATCAAAAAGTTCATATTCCTATTCAGGACCTCATAATATGTATGAAATCTATCGATAAAAACATCATATTTCGTGTTTTCAGAGCGGTATCTGCAGTTATATAAAGTTTGAAATAAGTCAAAATTACCACATTCTCAGCAGTTTCAAAGTATCGCAAATAACATAAATCTATCCAATACAACATGATACGCATGAATTCGTCCTCAAATGCACAAAATCTTGCGTTTTCAGCGAGTTATCAGCGTTTTTTTTGAGTCTCGTTGAGAAATTTTTGACTCTGTAAATCTGCTAAGAAGCAGGATTTTGCTTCGAAGGTGCGTTATATAGCAGAATCTAGCACCAAATACATCATATTTCGTGTTTTTAGAGTGCTATTTGCAGTTTTACAAACTTTGGAATACATCGAAATCACGCTTTTCCGCGCAGATTTCACAATCAAAAAGTTCATTTTCCTATTCAGGACCTCATTATATTTATAAAATCTATCGACAAAAACATCATATCTCGTGTTTTCAGAGCGCTATCTGCAGTTGTATGAAGTTTGAAATAAGTCAAAATTACCACATTCTGAGCAGATTCAAAGTATCGCAAATCACATAAATCTATCCAATACAACATAATACGCATGAATCCGTCCTCAAATGCACAAAACTTTGCGTTTCCAGCGACTTATCAGCGTTCTTTCTGAGTCTCGTTGAGAAACTTTTGACTCTGTAAATCTGCTCAGAAGCCAGATTTTGCTTCAAACCTGCGTTATATGGCAGAGTCTAGCACCAAATACATCATATTTTGTGTTCTTAGGGTGCTATTTGCAGTATTACAAACTTTGGAGTAAGTCGAAATCACGCTTTTCCGCGCAGATTTTCACAATTGAAAAGTTCATATTCCTATTCAGGACCTCATAATATGTATGAATCTATCGACAGAAACATCATATTTCGTGTTTTCAGAGCGCTATCTGCAGTTACATGACGATTGAAACAAGTCAAAATTACTACATTCTGAGCAGTTTCAAAGTATCCCAAATCACATGAATCTATCCAATACATCATATAACGCATGAATCCGTCCTCAAATGCACAAAATTTTGCGTTTCCAGCGAGTTATCAGCGTTTTTTCTGAGTTTCGTTGAGAAATTCTTGATTCTGTAAATCTGCTCAGAAGCAAGATTTTGCTTCAAAAAAGCGTTACATGGCAGAATCCAGCACCAAATACATCATATTTCGAGTTTTTAGAATGCCATTTGCAGTTTTACAAACTTTGGAATAAGTCAAAATCACGCTTTTCCGCGCAGATTTTCACAACCAAAAAGTTCATATTCCTATTCAGGACCTCATGATATGTATGAATCTATCGACAAGATCATCATATTCTGTGTTTTCAGAGCGCTATCTGCAGTTATATGGAGTTTGAAATTAGTCAAAATTACCACATTCTGAGCAGTCTCAAAGTATCTCAAATCACATAAATCTATCCAATACAACATAATAAACATGAATCCGTCCTCAAATGCACAAAATTTTGCGTTCCCAGCGAGTTATCAGCGTTTTTTCTGAGTCTCGTTGAGAAATTTTTGACTCTGTAAATCTGCTCAGAAGCAAGATTTTGCTTCAAAAGTGCGTTATATGGCAGAATCCAACACAAAATACATCATATTTTGTGTTTTTAGAGTGCTATTTGCAGTTTTACAAACTTTTAAATAAGTCGAAATCACGCTTTCCCGCGCAGATTTTTACAATTAAAAAGTTCATATTCCTATTCAGGACCCCAAAATATATATGAATCTATCGACAAGAACATCATATTTCGTGTTTTTAGAGCGCTATCTGCAGTAATATGAAGTTTGAAATAACTCAAAATTACCACATTCTGAGCAGTTCCAAAGTATCGCAAATCACATAAATCTATCCAATGCAACATAATACGCACGAATCCGTCCTCAAATGCACAAAATTTTGCGTTTCCAGTGAGTTATCAGCGTTTTTTCTGAGTCTCGTTGAGAAATTTTTGACTCTGTAAATCTGCTCAGAAGTAGGATTTTGCTTCGAAGGTGCGTTATATAGCAGAATCTAGCACCAAATACATCATATTTCGTGTTTTTAGAGTGCTATTTGCAGTTTTACAAACTTTGGAATACATCGATATCACGCTTTTCCGCGCAGATTTCACAATCAAAAAGTTCATTTTCCTATTCAGGACCTCATTATATTTATAAAATCTATCGACAAAAACATCATATTCCGTGTTTTTGGAGCGCTATCTGCAGTTGTATGAAGTTTGAAATAAGTCAAAATTACCACATTCTGAGCAGATTCAAAGTATCGCAAATCACATAAATCTATCCAATACAACATAATACGCATGAATCCGTCCTCAAATGCACAAAACTTTGCGTTTCCAGCGACTTATCAGCGTTCTTTCTGAGTCTCGTTGAGAAACTTTTGACTCAGTAAATCTGCTCAGAAGCCAGATTTTGCTTCAAACCTGCGTTATATGGCAGAGTCTAGCACCAAATACATCATATTTTGTGTTTTTAGGGTGCTATTTGCAGTATTACAAACTTTGGAGTAAGTCGAAATCACGCTTTTCCGCGCAGATTTTCACAATTGAAAAGTTCATGTTCCTATTCAGGACCTCATAATATGTATGAATCTATCGACAAAAACATCATATTTCGTGTTTTCAGAGCGCTATCTGCAGTTACATGACGATTGAAACAAGTCAAAATTACTACATTCTGAGCAGTTTCAAAGTATCCCAAATCACATGAATCTATCCAATACATCATATTACGCATGAATCCGTCCTCAAATGCACAAAATTTTGCGTTTCCAGCGAGTTATCAGCGTTTTTTCTGAGTTTCGTTGAGAAATTCTTGATTCTGTAAATCTGCTCAGAAGCAAGATTTTGCTTCAAAAAAGCGTTACATGGCAGAATCCAGCACCAAATACATCATATTTCGAGTTTTTAGAATGCCATTTGCAGTTTTACAAACTTTGGAATAAGTCAAAATCACGCTTTTCCGCGCAGATTTTCACAACCAAAAAGTTCATATTCCTATTCAGGACCTCATGATATGTATGAATCTATCGACAAGATCATCATATTCTGTGTTTTCAGAGCGCTATCTGCAGTTATATGGAGTTTGAAATTAGTCAAAATTACCACATTCTGAGCAGTCTCAAAGTATCTCAAATCACATAAATCTATCCAATACAACATAATAAACATGAATCCGTCCTCAAATGCACAAAATTTTGCGTTCCCAGCGAGTTATCAGCGTTTTTTCTGAGTCTCGTTGAGAAATTTTTGACTCTGTAAATCTGCTCAGAAGGAAGATTTTGCTTCAAAAGTGTGTTATATGGCAGAATCCAACACAAAATACATCATATTTTGTGTTTTTAGAGTGCTATTTGCAGTTTTACAAACTTTTAAATAAGTCGAAATCACGCTTTCCCGCGCAGATTTTTACAATTAAAAAGTTCATATTCCTATTCAGGACCCCAAAATATGTATGAATCTATCGACAAGAACATCATATTTCGTGTTTTTAGAGCGCTATCTGCAGTAATATGAAGTTTGAAATAAGTCAAAATTACCACATTCTGAGCAGTTCCAAAGTATCGCAAATCACATAAATCTATCCAATACAACATAATACGCACGAATCCGTCCTCAAATGCACAAAATTTTGCGTTTCCAGTGAGTTATCAGCGTTTTTTCTGAGTCTCGTTGAGAAATTTTTGACTCTGTAAATCTGCTCAGAAGCAAGATTTTGCTCCAAAAGTGCGTTATATGGCAGAATCTAGCACCAAATACATCACATTTCGTGTTTTTAGGGTGCTATTTGCAGTATCACAAACTTTGGAATAAGTCGAAATCACGCTTTTCGCGCAGATTTTCACAATCGAAAAGTTCATATTCCTATTCAGGACCTCATAATATGTATAAATCTATCGACAAAAACATCATATGTCGTGTTTTCAGAGCGCTATCTGCAGTTACATGACGTTTGAAATAAGTCAAAATTACCACATTCTGAGCAGTTTCAAAGTATCGCAAATCAAATAAATCTATCCAATACAACATAATACGCATGAATCCATCCTCAAATGCACAAAATTCCATATTCCTATTCAGGACCTCATGATATGTATGAAATCTTTAACAAAAACATCATATTTCGTGTTTTCAGAGCGCTATCTGCAGTTATATGAAGTTTGAAATAAGTCAAAATTACCACATTCTGAGCAGTTCCAAAGTATCTCAAATCACATAAATCTATCCAATACAACATAATAAACATGAATCCGTCCTCAAATGCACAAAATTTTGCGTTTCCAGCGAGTTATCAGCGTTTTTTCTGAGTCTCGTTGAGAAATTTTTGACTCTGTAAATCTGCTCAGAAGCAAGATTTTGCTTCAAAAGTGCGTTATATGGCAGAATCCAGCACAAAATACATCATATTTTGTGTTTTTAGAGTGCTATTTGCAGTTTCACAAACTTTTAAATAAGTCGAAATCACGCTTTCCCGCGCAGATTTTTACAATTAAAAAGTTCATATTCCTATTCAGGACCCCATAATAAGTATGAATCTATCGACAAAAACATCATATTTCGTGTTTTTAGAGCGCTATCTGCAGTAATATGAAGTTTGAAATAAGTCTAAATTACCACATTCTGAGCAGTTTAAAAGTATCGCAAATCACATAAATCTATCCAATACAACATTATACGCATGAATCCGTCCTCGAATGCACAAGATTTTGCGTTTCCAGCGAGTTATCAGCGTTTTTTCTGAGTCTCGTTGAGAAATTTTTGACTCTGTTAATCTGCTCAGAAGCAAGATTTTGCTTCAAATTTGCGTTATATAGCAGAATCTAACACCAAATACATCATATTTCGTGTTTTTAGAGTGCTATTTGCAGTTTCACAAACTTTTAAATAAGTCGAAATCACGCTTTCCCGCGCAGATTTTTACAATTAAAAAGTTCATATTCCTATTCAGGACCCCATAATATGTATGAATCTATCGACAAAAGCATCATATTTCGTGTTTTCAGAGCGCTATCTGCTGTTATATGAAGTTTGGAATAAGTCAAAATTACCACATTCTGAGCAGTTCTAAAGTATCGCACATCACATAAATCTATCCAATACAACATAATACGCATGAATCCGTCCCCGAATGCACACAATTTTGCGTTCTCAGCGAGTTATCAGCGTTTTTCCTGAGTCTCGTTGAAGATTTTTGGCTCTGTAAATCTGCTCAGAAGCAAGATTCTGCTTCAAAAGTGCGTTACATGGCAGAATCTAGCACCAAATACATCATATTTCGTGTTTTTAGAGTGCTATTTGCAGTTTTACAAACTTTGGAATAAGTCGAAATAACGCTTTTCCGCGCAGATTTTCACAATCAAAAAGTTCATATTCCTATTTAGGACCTCATAATATGTATGAATCTATCGACAAAAACATCATATTTCGTGTTTTCAGAGCGCTATCTGCAGTTATATGAAGTTTGAAATAAGTCAAAATTACCACATTCTGAGCAGTTTCAAAGTATCGCAAATCACATAAATCCATCCAATACAACATAATACGCATGAATCCGTCCTCAAATGAAAAAAATTTTGCGTTTCCAGCGAGCTATCAGCGTTTTTACTGAGTCTCGTTGAGGAATTTTTGACTCCGTAATTCTGCTCAGAAGCAAGATTTTGCTTCAAAAGTGCGTTATATGGCAGAATCTAGCATTAAATAAATCATATTCCGTGTTTTTGAAGTGCTGTCTGCAGTTTTACAAACTTTGGAATGAGTCGAAATCACGCTTTTTCGCGCAGATTTTCACAATCAAAAAGTTCATATTCCTATTCAGGACCTGATAATATGTATGAATCTATCGACAAAAACATCATACTCCGTGTCTTCATAGCGCTATCTGCAGTTATATGAAGTTTGAAATAAGTCAGAATTACCACATTCTGAGCAGTTTCAAAGTATCGCAAATCACATAAATCTATCCAATGCAAAATAATACGCATGAATTCGTCCTCAAATGCACAAAATTTGGCGTTTCCAGCGGGTTATCAGTGTTTTTCTGAGTCTCGTTGAGAAATCTTTGACTCTGTAAATCTGCTCAGAAGCAAGATTCTGCTTCAAAACTGCGTTATATGGCAGAATCTAGCATCAAATACATCTTATTTCGTGTTTTTAGAGTGCTATTTGCAGTTTTACAAATTTTGAAATGAGTCGAAATCACGCTATTCCGCGCAGATTTTTACAATCAAAAAGTTCATATTTCTATCCAGGACCTCATAGTATGTATAAATCTATCGACAAAAATATAATATTTCGTGTTTTCAGAGCGCTATCTGCAGTTATATGAAGTTTGAAATAAGTCAAAATTACCACATTCTGAGCAGATTCAAAGTATCGCAAATCACATAAATCTATCCAATACAACATAATACGCATGAATCCGTCCTCAAATGCACAAAACTTTGCGTTTCCAGCGACTTATCAGCGTTCTTTCTGAGTCTCGTTGAGAAACTTTTGACTCAGTAAATCTGCTCAGAAGCCAGATTTTGCTTCAAACCTGCGTTATATGGCAGAGTCTAGCACCAAATACATCATATTTTGTGTTTTTAGGGTGCTATTTGCAGTATTACAAACTTTGGAGTAAGTCGAAATCACGCTTTTCCGCGCAGATTTTCACAATTGAAAAGTTCATATTCCTATTCAGGACCTCATAATATGTATGAATCTATCGACAAAAACATCATATTTCGTGTTTTCAGAGCGCTATCTGCAGTTACATGACGATTGAAACAAGTCAAAATTACTACATTCTGAGCAGTTTCAAAGTATCCCAAATCACATGAATCTATCCAATACATCATATTACGCATGAATCCGTCCTCAAATGCACAAAATTTTGCGTTTCCAGCGAGTTATCAGCGTTTTTTCTGAGTTTCGTTGAGAAATTCTTGATTCTGTAAATCTGCTCAGAAGCAAGATTTTGCTTCAAAAAAGCGTTACATGGCAGAATCCAGCACCAAATACATCATATTTCGAGTTTTTAGAATGCCATTTGCAGTTTTACAAACTTTGGAATAAGTCAAAATCACGCTTTTCCGCGCAGATTTTCACAACCAAAAAGTTCATATTCCTATTCAGGACCTCATGATATGTATGAATCTATCGACAAGATCATCATATTCTGTGTTTTCAGAGCGCTATCTGCAGTTATATGGAGTTTGAAATTAGTCAAAATTACCACATTCTGAGCAGTCTCAAAGTATCTCAAATCACATAAATCTATCCAATACAACTTAATAATCATGAATCCGTCCTCAAATGCACAAAATTTTGCGTTCTCAGCGAGTTATCAGCGTTTTTTCTGTGTCTCGTTGAGAAATTTTTGACTCTGTAAATCTGCTCAGAAGGAAGATTTTGCTTCAAAAGTGTGTTATATGGCAGAATCCAACACAAAATACATCATATTTTGTGTTTTTAGAGTGCTATTTGCAGTTTTACAAACTTTTAAATAAGTCGAAATCACGCTTTCCCGCGCAGATTTTTACAATTAAAAAGTTCATATTCCTATTCAGGACCCCAAAATATGTACGAATCTATCGACAAGAACATCATATTTCGTGTTTTTAGAGCGCTATCTGCAGTAATATGAAGTTTGAAATAAGTCAAAATTACCACATTCTGAGCAGTTCCAAAGTATCGCAAATCACATAAATCTATCCAATACAACATAATACGCACGAATCCGTCCTCAAATGCACAAAATTTTGCGTTTCCAGTGAGTTATCAGCGTTTTTTCTGAGTCTCGTTGAGAAATTTTTGACTCTGTAAATCTGCTCAGAAGCAGGATTTTGCTTCGAAGGTGCGTTATATAGCAGAATCTAGTACCAAATACATCATATTTCGTGTTTTTAGAGTGCTATTTGC